>CAEGAD010094929.1:0-12660 GCA_903067055.1 Poeciliopsis paucimaculata | reverse complement strand
AGAACTACCTGCCTCACCTTGAACCTGTTCTCTGCCGTTCATGATCGCTCCTCAGCACACGAAACGCATTACACATAATTGGTGACAAAACACTCTGTACGTTATATACGCAAGCTAAATTATGGAAAATCAGTTTATATACTAAGTGCTTTTTAACCACTATTAGCGACATACAGACAGGAGGAACATGCTCTCATAGAATGGCAGTCAGCGCAGTTGGGGAGAAGTTGCGCAATCGAAGGTGAGGCTCAGCTTCCTGCTGCCTCACCAGCTTCGCTTCCGAGCATTTGAATGGAAAATTGCACAAATTCAGCGATTTAGAAGAAAAAATAATCAAAATTGGTTAAGCTAAATGAAAAATAAACACTTTATAGTACAAACCACAAAATAGCAATATAAATAATTTTATCACTATATTATTTTCCCATGATGATAGGTGAGGCAGAGAGCCTCACATGCCTCCCCTGACTGCACGTCACTGGTCAAAGGAGAAGAGAATGATAAACGATAAACTTTTAACTTTGCATGTACTCCAGAGTCATTACTCTTTTAATCCCACTGAATTCAGGTGGGTTTTGTTGTTGGGAAGAGTTTTGTGAGACATTTACATTTTATTCAGGGTTGAACAAAGAGAAAGTGGACAAAAGTTCCATTGTTTACTCTACTGACAAACTGAAGCAATTTCAACACGTATAAATGGAAGAACTGATGGGGTTCTCAAAATGTCTTTTTGACAACTGCACAATAAATTATAACATTCATGCAATATAAATACATTGTAAAAACATAAAAAGTGTTGTTAAAATGTGACACACAGATTTATATAGTAATAATGTGACATAGTATCGTAAAGAATGTGAATATATTGTCAGTACAATAAAATTCTCAGGTTTTAATGTGATACAGCCCTAGTTTGTTTGGTTTGGGTGTCAGCTCTTTGTCTCCACCCCCTACACCAGCTGTGTTGGTTTGCTGGGGCAGAAACAATGTCCCTCAAGAACTGGACTTAAGAGATCCCAAAGGATTAAAAAAAAAAGCAATATGTATGAAAATGTTGTACAAAATGATTTCCTGAGAAAAATAATGGTGTAAATTAACCAGATAATATACCAAATTGACCTGCTACTGCACTACTTGTTGATGGAAGCAACATGTTAAAATTATTTCAACTTCACTGTTACACAGTAAGATGATAGTCAATGACAGCCGTTGTGAATAAATGAGTGAATGAATGAATATAGTTGATCAAACTCCATGGGGGAAATTGACAGACCTATGTCATCACCTATTCTGTTATATCTCAAAATAACATACATCTATAATTTTCTGCAGTTATATCAAACCTAATTTCTTCAACATCATTTGCAACAATATTTTACAATAATCAGTTGTTTCCTCTCTATTTGATAAGCACTGATGTCGGCAGTCTGATCCTACTCAGGTAGCAAATTAATTTGTAAAATCAAAAACATTTGCACTTGTTTTCCTGCACTCTGGAAATATGAACATATAGCTCTACCGCTTTACATCTATGTGTTGACTGAGATTTATATTCCATGGTCAAGTTTGGTCAAAAATATATCTTAGTCTAGGGTAAAAATTCCTACTGAGTATACTATACAACAATATTGTTAACATATGAAAACTAAATTGCAGGTCGTTCAAGATTATTGTTAATAATTCACTTCCTATGTGCATTGGAATACTGATGATCCAGTGACATGTGGTCAGGAGAGACAGGTGAGGCAGAGCCTTACCTGTCATCATGGAAAAATAATATATAATAATAAAATGACTTATATTGCTATTTTCACCCTGTGGTTTATACTATTTGTAAATATTATTATGATTAAGTCAGTGCGTCACCAACTACTAAACTCACCGCACGTCAATGTGATGATCTAACTCCTCCGACAACATTTTAATGTCATGCTGTTGTTTCATGATACAAAGGAGTTTATCATCAACAGGATTGATGAAAGAGTAGCCTGGCCATTGCCTTGCTGAGCTTTTCTGCTTGATTAAAATCTCATTTTGCAGCTAGTCTGGGCTTTCTCCCAGTCACTTGGATTCCACCGGTAGAATTACTACTGGGCCAATCAGTGAACAGAAGGAGAAGCTGTGAACGATGCTTCCACATATGGAAATATACTATTACCAGTTGTTTTTTTTTTTTTTCTTGTATTGTGAACAGATAAAACGTGTGCAAAGCAGTTATCAATAAAAAAAAAATGGACAAGTTTTAAATGATACAATTTTAAATATATGGCATTCTATCTCAACAGTTTAACGTCTCCAGAAGTATATACATGAAATATGTACAGAAGATACTGCAAAAGGTTTCAGAGTGGAATGAGAAAGTTTTTCAGTATAATCTCAGGAGTCAGGTAGGACTCCATTTCATGACTGCTTTTGTTGCCAATTACTTCAATCCTAGTACACATGGAAGCAGGAAGTTCATCCTTGGAATAAGCAAAGCAGCTTATTACCTTAGCAGTGTGACAAGTAACAGACACAAACTAGATATGGATTGTAGAATCGGAGAGGCGGCAGCAATGCTACAACAGGAGCTCCTTATATGAAGCCTCAGCCACTACGCTTTGTCAAGCTGCGCCTGTGGAACTCTATTGTCCTGTCAGCTGCAATTTATGCCTGTGACACTTGAAAAAGTACGTAATAAATAAATAAAAGAAAGATTTTTTTCCTTTTCACTGATGAAGCATGTAAAGATTTAGTTTGACAGGATAAGTATTGCGACTTGCTAATCATTGCCTTCAAACATTGCAAAGCCATACAACAGAGACAGACTCTTAAGAGACAGAACACAGGCACCATCTGAGAAAATGTCTCAAACTTTGTGGAGCCACACAAGCAGTGAAGAAATGAAAGACGTTAGCCACCCAAAGTGCAATTCAGCAAACAAGGACTTAAGTCTAGGTAAGTCCACAAGAACTTTGGAGATACTCACTCTGGAGTTGTTTGACACTTTTAGTTCTGCTTTGCCTTATTTTTTGTGCAAATGGCACTAAATCACTGATCAGCTGATGAAAATTTTCAATTATTTGACTATTTTATTTCTTGCTTCTGTTTCTAGTTGCATTTTGAAGCTCAACACACAACTTGGGATACAGTCCCGCAGCAAGAAATATGAACACTTGTGAATTTTTTCTCAGTTTTACAATATTAATCAGAACAATTTTTTATATTTAGCTCATTTTTATTTATATATTTACTTATGGTTGCTTTTCTGGACAATGGAAGCCAAATTTGATTGAAAAGGTGTCCAAACGCTTGACTATTGTGGTTGTATATTGATATATGAACCAGCCTTTATCTGGAGATTTATGTTTTAACTTTAAGTTCTTATTTGCATTGAAAAACTTTACAATGTTGATATTTGGCACATTCACATTAATTTGACAAAAAAAAATAAATAAAAAAATGTCTGTTGCTTATGAGTTGCCAGCATGTCAGCATACAAACTATGAGGTGAAATGATGCATTGTAATTGTTCAGGCACGCCGCATGAGACAAAAAAAAAATTGCTATTTTGGGATATGTGTGGCTTCTAGCATTGAATGCTTCAGATAGAAGTGGAAAACCAAACAGACTGTTTGGTTTGGTCTTGTCTTGTTAAAACAAGACAACAAGACTAGTTGTCTTGTTTTGACAACTAGTCAAAACAAGATTTTATGCCAGAGAAGCTGATATTGGAAACTTATTTTCAAAATAAGAGAGTGATCAATGGAGGCACTTACGGATCACAGCAAGGCGCGCACACACAAATAATTACTGTGTGTGGCTGGCCTCTCTGCAAACATGGCCTCCTTATTGACAGCTTTGTGACTCTTATGAGACAAACACACACACACGCACGCACACCCCCACACACGCACACACACACACACACACACACACACACACACACACACTTTCATTCAATCATTTAACACAGAAGAATAGGCAATTACATCACAAAATTAGGTTAACAGTTTTTGTATGAGGAACATATCAAGAGCCTGACTGCAAGAGCATTGTGGGAGGGAAAAAATGGCAAAAGGATAAAAACAGAAAACGAATCAAGTGAGAAAGAAGAACGGCATACAGTAGAGGAGAGAACAGAGAGTTAAGGTAAAATAATTAGCGGGACTAACATGGCGTTACTGGTAGCTGTGGTGGAAACGTCAGCCGAAGAGATAACTCCGCACTTGGCACATTTGAGCGTCATATTGTACAGTGGCACTGTCATCTGACTGCAAAGTCAAATTAACACGCTGTAACATACACAAACAGATACAAATGCTCCTACACGTAGACTCACAAAACAGGTGCGTAAATGAGCACACACAGGACATTACAGACACACACACACGCATTGAGTCACAGTGTTCTCACACAGTCTCTCTCTCAGGGCTACAGACTTGCATGATGTTTTGTGTTTCAGTGTGTTTAGATGTGAGTTTCAAAGGGACAAGGTAAGTGGGACAGGTCATGGCCCCTACTGGATGTTTTTGTTGTTGTTGTTTACCAAAATAAACAAATAGATAAATAAATAAAATATTGTGTGATTTTCTTTTTGTATAAGAAGCCAATATATTGGTAATATATTATGAACTCATCCAGCATGGATGATAATCTTTAATTCAAAGGTTTCCAATAAACCCATCCAAAGTCGAAACCACAAAACAATCCTGACAGCTCAACTACTTCATCACAAAATTCACTTTTCCTCCGTTAAACTTAAGGCTTAAAAAAATAACTGATTTCATTCGCACTGTTGGCAAAACCAGCTTCAATCTAAGTTAGCTGCTTAGAAAGTGAACCCCCCAAAATATTGGAGACACTTTTTAAGAAATGCTTGGAACTGAACATTTTAATAGTTCAAATGCCCAATATACCCTAATATGCATTAATACACACAGATGGAGACCATCTTAGAACTGCCTCAGAAGCTAACATCTACAGCAGATATCAAACTCCTTTTCATTTTGGGTCATATCAAAATTATAAATTTCTTCAAAAGGCCAGTCTGCATTAATAAAACCTGTTAAACTGCTAAAATACTCATATTTTAGCAGTTTAAAATACCCATATTTTAAACCGCTAAAATATGTTTAGCAGTTTAAAATATGGCCGCAAATAGCGGCTATCTATTTGGCCGCTATTTGCAAAATGGATGGCAAATAGCGGCATATTTGCAGATGGAAGGCTGAATTCAACAGGTGCATCTTAAAAATAAATAATTTCAAATATATTTTCACATTAATGTAACTTGGCAGCAAACCAATAAAAACTGCTTTGATTTGATTGATAAAGTAAACCTCGGCAGCCTCGAGAGCCTAGAGGAACATATAAAAAGCTATGAGTTTATGATCTAAGGTTTTGTCATTTCCACTGTTGGGGGTTCAGCCAATCAGAGACAAAAAAAAATAAGTACAGCTCCTGGATTCACTGCTAATGCCAGTAGTGTTTCAAGTAGCATCGTGCTAATTATTCCAGCTTCCCAAGCTTCATTTTCTTCTGAATATTTTAGATTCACTATGGATCTAGAATATATGGATTATGAAAAAATACGCAAGTAAGCAGACTTTCCACAAATAACTTGAAGTTATGATCAACAGAAAAATCTGGAAATACGACCCTAAATTTATCACTGAAGGAGGAAAGAGGTCACATCATGTATAGAGTTGATGACAAAAGAATAGCAGACCATTGTGGAGTGACATATGATTACCACACTGCTCAACAACTGCAACTTTACACACATGCTGCGTTGTCAAGCAATATTATTTTCATAATAGGTGCGCTGTGTGTGCACAAGCATGTCACTTCAGGGGCGCAGATCGCTCACATTGGAGTTTGATGGCAGTTGCCACTGTACATTATAGTGTAAACTACCAGAGAAAAAGAAAAAATGGATCTCTGCTAAAAATTATATTAGGTTAAATTTTAATCTGATGACTGTGGCTATGCTCTTTCTGTTTTAACTGTTAAAACATAAACATAAAGAGTATCAGCCAGTCACATGTGCAACATGTCATTAATTCTTACAGTTTTATGTAAAACCCAAGATACTGCAAGTGAAAAAATCCAAACAGTATTTAATTAGATTCCTGCTGCTCCTCTGGAGGACACATCCGACCCTCTTTAAGGCCAGCAGGCACTGCTATCTTTTTTAGCTTCATAAGCTAAAGTACACAGTCCAATGAGTTTATGGGTCTCCTGTCAAGCGCCACATTCGTAACATGGTCTTTTATTTAAAATTAACATTCCATTTACAGGGCTGTGAAATCAGACACAGTTCCTGCATCAATTGAAATTATTCCACTTCTATCAACAAAAATATTTTACCGATCCAATTGTTCTTCGGTAAAATATTTTTTGAATCTCACAACTCAGGATAACGCTAATTGCAGGCTGCCTTCAAGAAAAAAATGGACCAACTTATTGTCCACTAGACTCGTTAAAGTTTTTTAGATTTCATTCATCAATTATTTGCAGGACGAAGGCTTTAGCACTGTCATCCTTGTGTACACACAACTCGGTTTGCTGCAGCTGTGCTGATGGCGAAGGAACAACTTACCATCCCAGAAAAACCACCATCATTGCTGGCCATGTTAACTAGCTTTAGCTTTAGGTTTTGTGACAGGGTCTGCTGGGCAGACTTGCAGGGCAGTAACAAGCGATGGGGAGGGTGTGAGCAGCATGTGCATGACGCATGTGCATCTGTCAAGACCCTTAGTGCTGTCAAGGGTCTTGCCAGCACTACGACCCTCCTCCTGACTGATTGGTTGTTTCTGACCAGTAGGGACATATTTGCAGAAGGCAGTAGGGACACAGGAAAGAGGCAGAGGAGCTTGACTTTTTCACTGGTTATTTGTTTCATATTACTCTGTCAGGATATCGTGGCATATTAAAAAATATATAAGAAAGAGTCTATTTTTAGTGTGTTTTCTTTATTTGAGTCATCCATTTAGATAAATATCAGTCATCAAGTTAAGTAGCACATGCTTACAGGGAATACTTATAATTTGTTTTTCTGTTTGAATCCAATATAAAAATCACTAAATCAGAGATACTGATGATCACTGATGAGACATTTTGTCTGGACTATATATGCTAGAAAATCTCAACTAGATGTATGAGCTGTCATGTGATCTGTCGTATGATCAGAAGGCATCACTTTTACAAATTCTAACTATGTCAATAATGTTACTGTAAGACTCGTACAGACAACAAAATGACCAATGTTGAAAGATAAACTAATGTCTTCCAAGATGGCCTTTCTGCTACACAATAATTAGAATTGAGGAAATCTATGTTTTGCAATGGGAAAACCGGAATAAAAAAAAAAGAAATCCCAATTGATTTTCGCTAGAAATACCATTTCCAACATAAGAACAAGTCGGTTGTTAAACATACACTAGAGGTCATGCTATTAAAAAGCTATTGGAGCTTTTTAAGCAACACAGTTTCTCTGGACTGAAGAATACACCGTAAAAAGTGTCTGTTTGGCTGAGATCTAATAAAACATGACAGCTGATTACTTTGATACAGTATTTACTAATCCAAAAAGAGATCTTCATCTGTTCACATAACAAGAGAAGTTATTCTAAACTAAATGGGAGGATAGCTTAAAAAACATCACCTGCTGCTACAACAGATGAATACAAAGTTTGTGGATGAAAAGTGTTTAAGAAACTTTTATTGCCTGGACATCTCGTTTCATATTTAACTTGATAATGGATTTTGAATTCAATGTTCAGGCACAGTGAGAGCTGACCTCATGATGCAGATAGTGCTGTTCACCCAGTGGGTAGGAGGGGGGCTTCAATGACCTTCACTGAGTTTGATTCTTCACTAACAGTTGACTGATGTTTGCCTGGTCACTACATCACAGAATAAACATGAAACAAATTGTTTCATTTTTAACATTTTGTTCCATATTTGAGGTCAGGATCACTATTTGATTTATTATTGCAATCAGGCGGCAACATTGAGATTCCCAGCTCAATACGATATATCTTTTATTCATCAGGCTCTTCTCCTGTGGAACCAGCACCCAGTTTTAGTCCACAAGGCAGACACCCTGTATACTTTTGAGAGTAGGCTTAAAAGCTTATTTTTTTTATTAACGTTTAGGATTAGACTGGCTTAGGCTATTCTGAGCCATCGCTGTAGTTATTTTTCAATAGGCTTGAATTGACCACTTTTTCTCACTTCTTCTTTTACTACTCTCCAACTTGCATTATTTGCTGTTATTTCAACTTATCTTTGTGTTTTCTATCTAAAAGAAACAAATAAGCTACACTTGGTCTGGCATTCTGATTGGCTATGGTACTTTTCAGGAGGAGGACATCAACTGAGATAATACACTAATTGTCTCATTAATTAATTATTCTCCTGCTATTAACGTTTTACTTATAATGAACATCAAAAACAACATCAGATCGTCTGTTTCTTTTTGTCTGTTTTTGTGCAACTTTGCATTAAAAGTGTCATTATTTACCAAATGACTCTTCAGTTGTAAACATTTATGAAGACTCCTTCAACTGGAATATATGCACGATTGAATTGAAATGATTTTTCAATTCAATCGTGAAATTGTTTTCAGATAACATTTGTTGTGAACTGGTACAAAATAAATCTTTTTTTTTTTTTTTTAAAGCAGAAAAAAGGCAAGCCAAATACATTAATACCTATGTTAATAATCAGTGGAAAAGTGAATCTTCTTTCAGTCCTCAAGAAGCTTTCTGTATGATTCTATTGTTAGTTTTTATGGTTGGAAAGTCTCCTGGAAATCATCCTAATCACAGAATTGATCTGCTATTCAAGTCTCTGGCTGGGCAACTTCCACAAGTCAAAATTACTTTCAGTCAGGGAAAAAAACATGGGGAAAAGAAGTTGATTTTAGATGTGAATCTGAAAGAGGTATGAAGAATGTTGAACCATACATACTGTATATATGTAAAATAATTTTTAAAAACGTTTATGACATTACTCAGTGTAACTCAAAAATATTCTATTAGAAAAAGAACTCATTTGAAAGAGCATGACTTTCTATAACTTGATATATTATTACTGTTGCATACTTTACATGTGCAGTGTGCTTGGTTTGAGAAACTGCCAGGGATCAATACCGGAAAAAAAAAAAGACTATTTAACATGTAAATGTTACAAGTGGTGTATTAACTGCACATGAAATAATAAATACTGTACCATTGTTATCATAACATTTGATTAGTTGCACCTGCAATGCCTCGTGTTTGAAAAGACAACTACCTAGCTAATGCCCTGCTTGTAAATCTGAACTGGGTTTCTATTAGGAGTTTGCAGAATATTCCATTAGTCTTCAACAGATCTTACTTTATACCTGAGTTGATTTAAATAAATTAAAAGCTAAATGCTGCATTTCTACTGTGGAATTATGTTTTGTCTTTTGTTACTGTATGGGATTAAATTTATTCTTTTACAACAAAATGTTAGCAGGTATTTAAACTTACATTAATTAAATGAGTATGATCTGCTGTAGTAATATCAGAGCATGGGTCTAATATGTTATGGAATATTATGTACCAGAGATTGTATATGTTTCAGGTTTTGCTAACTGGGCTGACAAAATCTCAGAAGTAGCAACTCCTTATTAGGAAGTATGATTCGTAAAACTGAAACTGTTAAAAGTAACCCAAAATTACTATTTTATGCAGGCAGGTGGTAACATTCTAGAATTAGTTTGTTTTGCAGTTTGAGGTATGGCTAAAATCTACATACCTATGAGTTATCAGAAAATATACCAGATATGACTGAATCCTTGTTTGCATCTTTTCTGTCTGATCTCCAACAGATATCATTTGCATTTTATTAAATTATATTAGATGATTAAACTGCATGACTCGTTTTTGATCTCTCACATCATGAACCTTGGTAAAGACATACATTTGTCTTTAACACTATACAATAAAAAAACAGTTTAAACTTGGAAATGTGGTCCTCAAATATGATGATGGTCCTTATAATAATATACATGAATGGATCTCTCAATAGACATCTGATCTCATTAGATATATCATGAAGGTATAATTTTCACTACATATGAATACTTTCAATATATAATATGAAACAAAACTTCTGAAAACAGTGGTGCAAACTTGATCACGTTTGTGTTGGGAAACGTACGTTAATTTTTCACTCAATTTTTATTGATAAAATATTGGTGGACAACTTGAGGAATAGTTTTCTACAAGGATTTCAAACACAGCAGTTGAACAGGGAGCCTGCTGACCAAATGAATCACACAGTATTCCAGGAGAGTAAGGCTGATTAGCTGGGCACAGCTAGCCACTTACCACTGTTTTTCTGCCAATGTTTAGCCCTTGGATAACAAGATGGCTAATCCATAGCTGCAAGTAATCATACCATATGTTAACCTGGAAGTACAACTCTGTCCTCTCTTGTTTTTGACTGGCTTCATAGAAATGGACATACCCTTGGTGACAAAGTCTGAGGTAAAACTATATCCTCATGCTGTGGCATATCTGAAATAGTGATGCATTGAAGGTTTTGGTAGGAGTTACCTCCTCCCATCAGTTAATAAGGCACTTAGCCCTTTGAGGACTTTGGGAACATTTTGACCAAATAGTAAAAAAGCCAGTCTCCCTGCTGCCTGGGCATCAAGAAATGTAACAGGTGCACTATATACCATTTTGCTGAATTCTTGGTTGTCTAAGATTTTTACCAGAAAGAAAGATGGTCTTTTCTTGTAGTGGAACTTAAAAAAAAAAAAATCTATAATTTAGGCTTCATCTTCACATGACTGGATGGAAAAAGTATCCTTTCTGGAACTTATTTTGAAAATCTCCAAATATTTTGGACAATAGAACAATGCTGCCTGGGCATCAAGAAATGTAACAGGTGCACTATATATCATTTTGCTGAATTCTTGCAAAATGGAAGAATTTTTCTTTCATTTTTCATCTTTCTTTTTTACCAGAAAGAAAGATGGTCTTTTCTTGTAGTGGAACTTAAAAAAACACAATATCTATAATTTTGGCTGCATGTTCACATGACTGGATGGAAAAAGTATCCTTCCTGGAACTTATTTTGAAAATCTCCAAATATTTTGGACAATAGAACAATTTTCAAGCATGAACTCAGACACCCAGACACATTATAGCTCTTCTGAATGACTGTGTAAGACTTGGTTGGTCTTATTAATAAAGTCCTAAAGTACTGTGTGATTTATTTAGATTCCATTTTATACTGCTGACCCAACAAGCCAGTACAATCCTCAAACACTTTTAAGTAATACTTCAGATTACATTTTACTTTGGAAGCTTGGGTGATCATCTAAAAGCTATGAAATTAGCCACAACACGGAAAATAAGTACTTGAATATATTTTTAGAAATGAATTTATTGGGTAGCTATATATGTATGAAACTCAAACTATAACACACCTGTTTAAACATAAGTGACAATCTTCTTGTTTTAAAGAAGACAACTGAAGGAGAACTATCAAGTGAATAATCAATATATCATAAAACTATGGAGACCAGTAAAACATTATCAGATTTATATGTGGGACATTCTTATTTACAATATATCAAATAAGACCATCAGATACCACATGAAATATTTCATTCACAACAACCAACCTGTACAGAGAAGAAAATATTAATTGTACTACTCTACTGCTGTGAGTTATTGATAGGAACAAGTTAGCATCTCTCTAAAAGCACTAGAGACTTCATTAAGGCATAAACAGTGTTAAGTTCTAGAGAGCTAGCAGAAGGCAGGAAAACTGCAAGACCAGTGAAATAGTGGGGTGTATAGGCAGGAAATAATAGTGAGCCAATCATTGATGCTTGCTAGAGGAATCGACTTGTTTGGTAATTGGCAGGGCTGGTAGCCTTAGAGAGGAAAGTCGGATGGGCAGATATTTTTACCCAATCACTGATGAGATGGGAGGGGGCTTCTGAGACAGATGTGTTCCTGATTGGAGAGCCCTGAGTGAGAGAGAGGGGATTCTGTGCAAACTCAAACATGACAATTCAGACAGCAGAACGAGTACAGTGAACAGAGAGATCATCGGAGAAAGCAAATACTTTTCTGAGAGAGAGAGAGAGAGAGAGAAACAAATAAAAAACAATCATATGTACCAACAATGCTCATGGAGATGGAAAACAGCCGGAAAAGTAAAGGGGATCAGGGTGTGTGAGAGTGCTAATAAATAACTCACAAATTCCACCAAGGCAGCCTACAAATTCAAACAAAGGTCCAATGTGATTTGGAGCTCAGTTTCATGTGCAAGATGAACAAAATATATCTGATAATGTGCAGAGAATGTTTCCATAATAATCAACAGCACTGCTTTCACTTGCTAATGTTGGCATGAAGCATGGCTGACTCAAGCAGTTTGGGTGGAGGTAGCTTAAAGGAAGAATGTAGAACCTGGGCACCAAGTAGAGCTAAGGCACATAAGAACTAAGGCACATAATCAGACACCAATGAATGTGTGCACATTTGTGGTTTCAGCCAAGTGGACAAGAGTTGTAGCGTAGAAGTGTATTGACAAATCCCACCATCCACCTTTAAAGATTACTGGGGTTTAAAGTGTGGACAGGTGTTTCATGTGTTTGGCAAACCACTAAATTTAGTATTC
>CAEGAD010094906.1:0-16025 GCA_903067055.1 Poeciliopsis paucimaculata | reverse complement strand
CAGCAGCATCTTTGTGAAGAGTGGACATCAGTATCACATTCCGTCGTTTTTTTGGACAGTATGAAACAACAGTGGTGTTATCTGTGAAAACAAATTTGGAGGAAAGTGGAGCTCTGTCCTTCACCAGCAACATTTCAGCGGGCAGCTCAGGTTTATTTTTTTTTACTGTGCCCACCATGGTGAGTTTCCTCCTGAGAAGTTCTTGTCCAAGGTCATAGCTGGTAAAAAAATTGTCACAAGTGATATTGTGACCCTGCAGTCCAGTAGTCAAATCGAGGACTACACGTTTTCCTTGTTTTTTTTCAGGGATGCCGCTTGCAGATTTGCCTATGTAAATCTGTAGGTTCCACGCATAGCTTGTTTTAGCATCACAGGCTGCCCAGATTTTTATGCCATATTTGCCTGGCTTGCAGGGCATGTATTGCCGGAACGGGCATTTTCCTCGGAAAGGGAGAAAACGTTCATCCACTGTCACCTCTGGCCCTGGGTTGAACATCAGTGGAAGGAGTTGCACCCATCTCTCCCAAACATCCCTGATGGGAGCAAGCTTGTCAGATTTTGCTCTGGTGTCTCGATTGTCAAATCTGAGGACTCTTGAGATCATCTGAACGGTCCGAAGAGACATTGTTGCCCGGAAAATATTTCTGCCCGTTGATGCATCCCAGAGACTCTCAGTTGCCTCATTGCTGGATCTGTAAACTCCAGCAAGGAGGAGAACACCAATGTAGGCATCCAGGTACGTCTCATCAATGTCTTTCCATGTGTTGCCATAAACTTTTTTCCCCTCAAGGTTTGTCATAGCAATTATGACTTTTTTTAGTGACAATGGCAAAAAAAGATCAAAGCACGTCTTGATGTCACTTACTCTTGTCACAGCAAACCTTGTGACCCCAGGGGTCATTTTAATGATGTTTGCAGCAGCTGTCCTTCCATGCACATCAGGAGGAACTGTGCTCCAACGGATGTTGCCATGTTTGGATTGGAATGATTCAGCAGGAGCAGCTTCAGCACCAGTGACCTCCTCTTCAGACTGATCAGTTGTGTCTGTTTCTTCCAATTGGTACTCCACATCATCTTCGTCCTCAGAGGCCTGCTCATCTCCATCGCTAAAATCCTGTGTGTCCTCTGCCTCATTTGCAGCAAAGATGTGATCCAAAACTTCATTTACAGTGAATCTTCTCCTCATTGTTGCATCTTGTGAATTGGACCTCTACACTCAAATGGCTTGACATGCCTGGACATGTCTCCCTTTGTTTGTTCTCGCAAAAAGGCAAAGAGAAAAGCCCCTAAATGAAGCTCAAGTGGTTGGAGGAAGAGGCTGTTGGTTGATTGTGTGTTTATGATTTCATTTTTGGCATTTTTTTATTGTTTTATAATCAAAAATTTTAACCGGGTCAAAAATGACCCGAACACCACAAAAGTCATTTTTTTTACCAGAGCACTTTATAATTTAGTAAAAAAATAAATAAATATTTTATTTTGTTTAAATGGAAGTCCCTGACAAAGTCAAAAAGTTTCAACGCAAAAAACAAATGTATGAAGTACTTTTATGCATGCTAAAACTCAAAATGGGTCCGTAGGGACCCTAACACCATAGGAAGGTTAAGCTTTTTGAATACAGTTATGTTTTTAGTATTATGTCACTTCAACATTTGTGTCTAACATATTTTGAAGATGTCAAGGTTTCCCAAATTTAAAATATACCTGTTCTTTTGTGTGTTAGAAATGTGTATTTTAGCATTTAAAAGAGATGAAAAGTGGTCAATCACTGTCTCAATTTAAAAAATTGATATATTTCTAATAAATACAATGTCTGTCATACAAAACCCTTGACATAAAGTCCCCATCTTCAGACTCTAATAATGTTTGACTAATTCAGTCTCGAAGTCATATCATTCCTATTTACTCTGTGACTCTGAAGCACCAAATGTTGATGTTTCACAACCATTTCCTTTCATCTGATGGTGAAATTGATTGAGACAGAAACTACACTGAGTTCAGTTAGAGCTCAGGTCATAAATGGAGGCAGTCAGTACTTCCAGTGCTTTTTTATATTTTCACCCCAATATTTCTCACTCATAAATTATGTTTTATGCAACTCTGTCAACTAAAGCAAGAAAGGTCATTAAATCAGGAGGGCTGTCTTTCTGTTATAAGACTCCCCCCCTAAGAGCAGCAAATAAAAAGCTCACATACTCCTGCTAAAATCTACACAAGCAACAAATTGATGTTTACTTTCATTCAGTTTGCTGTAATTTTCAGATGGCTTTTTGGTCAGCAAGGAAAAGTGTCAGGTTCACAGACAGACCCAAAGCAGGTAATACAGACTTGTCAGCTGTGGTTAAACTTAATTGAAGTTTCAAACAGGTTAACAGGTACCGAGTGAGAGGAAAATAAACTATAAGCAGTAGTGGCTGGTTCAGAGACCAGTTGTTTACTGCAGTACTAATAATGAAGACATCCTGGAAATCAAGTGTACAGGAAGACATAGTTGAAACCAGAAGTTGACAAATACAAAATGAAAAGACCCACATATTTTTTTTTCTCACTATGTGAAGTTAAATTTGGGGTATGATGTATTTTTCCAGACACATAATGCAATTTTATCAGATAACTACGTTACAATATGTTATAAAAAATCTCTAAATATCAAAATATAAGTTAAAAGAAATTTGCTTTCACCTCATAACTGTTTCTGATGCTTTGAAATTCACCTCTATCCCTTTAAAAACCTCCTGCCCTCACTGACTCTCCCCTTTCAGCATGTCATCATAACAATGCTCCTACTTTATGTTATTTACAGCAATTCTTCAGTGTTAGACTGAGAAGTAGTTTGTATAATAATCTCTGCCAAAGTGTACTTCCAATAGGTATTTGGTAATTGCTGCTGCTGCTGCTAGTTTGGAGGAGTTCAATGGAGAAAGCATCGGAGAGAGTTACTTCATGGAGATTAGTGGTGATTAGTATGCATTAAGTTTAACCAAAAAATGTTCATTTATTATGGAAAGTTTTCTTTTGAGTTAACCTTTACTGTGTGAAAAAATTACAATTTAACTTGTAAATCAACGCTTATGTTTAAAATAGAATTTCAAATTGGTAAAGTTAAAATCTTCAGTAAAGACATTCAGAAGCTCTCAGTTCAGGTATACACACATTTAGTTTAGGATACATCTCAGATTAACCATGTACGACCCTGCTAATGTCTGGGTGCTTATCCTCACAATTTCATGGATAAGTGCAGCTAAGAAAGTGGGTAAAACTGCACAGCAATGGAGAATGACAGAGACTAAAGGTATGTGTGTCACCACTTTCCTCGGTAATTCGTGTGATGTGTGCTGCTGCAGGAAGAGTTTAGATATGGGAGAAATAATCTCCTTCTGCCTGAGCTTTCTGTTTCTTCTCCCCTGAAACAGTCATTTATTTCGATTTTTTTTCTACCTTTTCCTTCCTTTTAGTTCTTTAATCTCTTTTCCACTGAAGTTTATTTTTTGTTTTGTTTTGTTTTTTTGTTTTGTCTGATAAAACTTTTAGATTCTTTGACAGATTATTCAGTGATAGTTCCAACAACAGAAACACTTTTTGTTAAATTAACACAGGCACCCACAAGGAAATAGTATGCTTATCAATTCTCAAAGCCATATTTCTGTATTCACATGCCACTTGTATTTTTGGTTAATATATTTGTTATTGTTTTTTTATGGAAGGTTTTGTTATTTCCGGGCAGCTGCTGCAAGAACCAAAAAAAAATTTTGTTAAAAGTTTCTTTGAACAACTTTTGTTTTTCCTGAGGCTGTTTGCGGTTAACATGCTATATGTAATTGTCCACTTTGTATATGTGACTACGGGTCTCTGTGTGTATGTGGTATTTCTAAGAAAAACCTAATCAATGTAAGATTGGGGAGAGATGTAAACTTAAGTAACAGAATCAGAAATGTTACTATATATGATATACAAAATAATAAAGATAGTGGAGCATTCTAAATGAAAAACTGAAACAAACAAACAAAAAAAAATTAGGCAGAAATTAATCACCCAACTCAGTTACACAACTCAAATGAAAAGTCAGAAAAAAATACTGGCTAAACAAATTATGTCTTTGGGCTTTTTCTGAAAAACTGCTGTAATTATTTCTGTCAATTTATTTTTTTTTCCCCTTGACATAAGTATGCATATTATCTATGCAAACATACTGATTAGCTTAAATAGAATCATCTTTGGAGAATTTACTTTTCAATAGCCCACATGAAATGCAGCCATCATAACTGATTTGTGTACGACACTTTCTGAACCAAATTGTTGTCCAAATGTGTATTTCCTTCTGACCAGCAGCAAGATTTTTCTAGAGAATGTCTTTAGGTGCTTCAGTTACATAAAATACAGTTAAATTGTTTGGGGAAAAAAATCTTTGAATGGAACTGTCAAAAACATGGTGAAGAATGAACTAGCCTTCATCATGTCACCTCTAGAATGTTATTTTATCTGCCCCAATAACACAATAAGTTACTGGGCTGTTGCTTAATTTCCACACTCAGTATCACATTCATACTTGAATGTACTTCCTGACTAGAGTGTGTTAGTTCTTTTTTTTTTGTCAAGGGAAGAAAAAGAGGATGAGGATGCAAAATAAATGAAATACTGAGAATGTGGTAATGTGAGTAACGGAAGGAGGAAGAAGAGAAATCAATCTGCATGACGGAGTTTAATCTTTGTGACACAAATGATAACGATGATGATAAATTTCCTAACATCAGTGTCCATTTCTCTCCAGCTGAAACCAGAGTCTTCTGTCAGTAGCTTCTGTTTAGATTTGATCACATTAAGGATTGATGAGCCGCTCATATTAGGTGTTGGACCTAAATGGATTTGATGGAAAGAAATATAAAACCACAGAAGGAAATTTAATATTCAAAATATGACAAATGTGGAGAGGATAGAGAAATGACAGTAAACTGAGATCAATCAGAGGTCAGAGAGAAAGTTAAAACTGAAAGAGAGGAGAGAAGAAGAGAATAGGAGGTGTAGACTTCAGAAGTTGCATTTCCAAAATTCATTTTTAGCTTCATTTATTATCTAATTTACATTTCACATCATCCAAAGACTTTACAATGTACACTTCACTGAGTCTGACAGATCAACTTTAAGCATTTGTCCCACATCTCCATATATTTAATATATCCCTTTTGTAAATTTATTCATTTATCTTTTAGCTGCATATGTGATTATTTATTAAAACTATATTTAAAGTTTGATTACATTCCTCATTATTGAAAATATTATTGTGATGTTGACATAGCACTGGATTAATGTGTGTATTCTTCTGATGTTTGTAAATCTTACACTCCATTTGTCATGTCATATTACTCCACCCTGCTGGTGTGGTGCCTGCATGGGTCTTTATGGTGTGAACTAAGTCACCTTTCATTTGTATGATTTCCTTGAGTATTTCACTTTCGTCTTCAGTGAAGAGACAAGCACACTGATTGTGCTTTTTGAAAATATTAAGACAGTGAAAACAAGCAAATCAGTGGTAATACTAATCAAGTGTATTTTCTTCGAATGTGGATGGACACGGAGGGCTTTTCAAGATTGATGCATCCATTTTCTTCCTCATATTCAATGCTGGTGATAGAGGTAACAGGTTAAGGAGGAAAATCCAGACATTTCTCTTCTAAGCACGACTTTCCTTCTCATTGTAGAAAGACCCAGAAGAAAATGCTTTCTATGAGAAAGAAAATCAAAATGAGCATTGGAACCACATCTGAATAGGTTGCTGAGAGCATAAGGTTGGCAAACAGATTAAGATTTTTTCCCAAAGGTTCTGTTAAGTTCTTCCATGACTTAATTTACAGTTACATTTATTATTATTATAAACTCATATCAAATCTTCCAACATTTAAATTTTGAAATACATTTACCTTGGTGCAATTCAGGCTTGCAGAATTTGTCCCCCATATTTCAAGCCATCTGTTTGTAATCATTTTTATTGAATGGAGGATTAAAAAAAACAAACAAAAATAATAAAATAATTGCACCAAATGTTGAATTGGTGTTCAAAGTTCTTCCTGCTGCTAACAGAATTATGTATCTAGTTCACAGTCGATGTTCAGTCTATTAGATTTGTTTTGTTAGTTTGTCCTCTGATGCATAGTGAGTGTGCGTGTGTGTTCAGTGGCTCCTCATCCATCATCATGTATTCAAAGAGGCAGTGGCTCTGAATGCTGGCTAAGCAGAAGCAGAAGCAAATTAAAAACACTCATTTACACACAGAGTCCATCGTTTACTCCCATACTCACCATTCAATCAAACAGGGAGTCAGTCAGCACTATGACCACCCTACATACACACAAACTCTCTCTCACTTTCTCTAACTTTCTCTCACTCACTCTCTCTCACGCATACACACGCACACACACACAGTGTAAACCATCCTGTTTCCAGTCAGTATGACTGGTTTTTGTGGTGATGCCTCCCAGAACAGCAGTTCACAGCAGGTCAGGCACAGCTGCCTGTGTTGGCTCCTGCAGTGCAACCGTGAACTTGGTGCTTCACACTGGAAATAATCTGCATTAACTGATATCTGCAGCTGCTCAAACAAACATACACACACAGACGCACACCTGCAGGAAAGCAGAGACACACAGACAACACGCTGTTTTCCGTTTGAAGACCTCTGGAAGGGTTTAATTAGCTGAGTTTAATCTGCAAGAGGTGACGATCTTATCTCATGCAGAAATTATCAACTATAAAAGAATTTTTATAGGTCACTGACCCCACCCACAGACACATGAAGGCGTAGCCTGCTCATCTGTAAGTCATTATCATGGTCAGAGGGGAACAAACACTTTGCACCCAGGTGACGAAATTTCCAAACAAGTGTAGAGCATTAGCAACTCTGCAGGAAACATTCAAAACCCATTGGGAAACATTTCAGGCTTTTTTCTCTTTTTTTGCCTTGCGAAATTGCTATCAAGCCTCTCATTTTAAGGCTTAGCTCAATACAGCCAATTTTTATTCTTCAGTAATACTTCCATTTTATGAACTCTGCAGTCTCCTTCTTGTGCCAAAAACAAAATTACACACAAATAGCTGCAGTGTGCAGGCTTAAAATACTGCCAAAGGTATTAATTCAAAACTAAGTTCCCCAACTTCTAAAGTTACTGTAAAAGATGTACCTATTATAGAAAATGCCTTCAAAAATCTCACGAACAACTAGAACTTTGATGAATTCCTAATGGCCAGGAAGCCACATTATTCACTGGAAGCTCCAAACAGGTTCACACATCAACACCAGCATATCAACAACCAGAATCCAAAAAGAATAATAAACACTAGTCTTTAAAGGGCTGTAATTATCCTTTAGCTGTAAGCAAATACATGGTCTATGAAACTGCTATTTAAATTTGTGTTAGCTACTTTGTCCATCAATTATATTATATAATTATTAATAAAATATTGTGAAGTCTCACACCTAAACAGAAAGTGGGGAATGAGTGTTATTTCCTCTCTCAAGACACCGTGGTGTCACACACTGCAGGAAACCATCAGTGATGTGGAATTGATGCAGACAAACATCAAAGTAAATTAGAGCATCTGCTGCTCAATGTGAAGTTTGGGGGAGCTAAGAGACAGAGCTAAACCCTACAGATATAATAAGGAGGGCAGTAATATTTTCCTTTTATTGCCTGAAGTCTTATTTGTTAACCTGATAGATTTCTTAATGTCCCAAAAAAGCATTTCCATCAGGTTGAGGTTGGGACTATCACTGAGTCATTGCACAATTTTGAAAGCAAAAATTGAGCTCAAGAACAAGCTGGAATGTAAATGGTTACTTTGACTATTCAAAATGAAAAAAAAAAAAAAATTGCTGAGCACAATTCTCCCCACCGGAATGCAAGGAGCCAATATCCTCCAATAAATTCTTCATCTTATGTGTGTCATACCAGACTGCACCACAACTAACTCTGAACTCCTTCATTATTGGACTTCTTCTCAACTTTCACCACCATCTAAATCACCTGCCGTTTACTGCTCTAACCCACAAGATGCAAACCACACAGTGGGAGCAAGTGGAAGACATGTGTCCGACTGGATGCAGCGGCTTCTTATATACCAAGCCCACTTTACCCAACCGGAACGTCTCACCTGGAAACTATTTGTGTAGAAATATGTATATTTCTATACCACTACACTTGCTTTCCTCCAGCCAAACACCAATGACACTTGTTCATGTGCTGTAGCTGCCGTCGCTGTAGTGTCCCATGTGTTGGGTTTTACCCTGGGTAGCGGTGACTTTCTCACATTCACCGCTTCCCTTATGCTCCTATGTTCCTCAGATACTATTTTACAATAGCATCAAACATTTAATGATGTACTGCAAAGGAAACTTTATTGATTTTAATGTTTGCAAAAGTAAAGAAAGATTGACTGTCTATAACCTCAACAACAAAATTAAAGAAAATATCAATACCTTTAAACATCTGAGACTCAAACTGGACAAGAAACTTTCTTTCTAACACCACAACACTCACAACCAGAGGAATGGGTCCAACAGAGACTGGACTAAACCTACATGTTTCTCTAACGCCACCGTCAGTATCATGGACTTGCTATCAACAAGCCATCAAAAATACACAGTGGCCAAATTCACAATTCTACCAGTTTCTTGTTAACATTAATATCAAATAAGAAACTCAACATATTTTGGCATCCAGATGGCATGGAAACAACTGGCCACACCTCATATTGAGCAATAGGGAAGAAAGAGTGTTAGTGATTTTGAATATGCCATGGCTGTCGTTGACAAGAAAAAGTCTGGTTTGGCATTTGAAACTGTAGATCTACTGGGATTTTCTCACACAACCATCCCTCATGTTTACAGGGAGTGGGCCAAAAATGGAAAATGCCCTGTGAGTGACAGTTGAATAAATGAAAATGAGTTAAGTCTTAGGTCAGAGGAGAATGTGCATAACTCAGCAATTACACATTTGGAAAAACACTATGTGGTCTACGTCTTGCATCCAAAAGCTGTACACAAACTCTCAATTAAAACAAAGAAGTAAATCCACTTAATTTATTGAGGTTATGCAACCCAGAAATGTCCTTCTCACAGAAAATCCTGAAAATGTTTTCCGATGTGCATTCTCAAAAAAATAAAAAGGCCAGAGTACAATGCAGTGACTTTAATTGCAGCAACTTTAATGGCTCGCCATTTTTAGTTTAGTTTAGTTTTTTTTTTTTTTTACTAAACCATACTTAATGACCAAATGTCAATACACTAAAGATATTTTTTTTAAATAGAACATAAATGTATTGATGACAAGGGTTATACTCTATAATTTAACTGAAGTCAACAGTCAAAATTAAGTGCAATTCTTTGATAATAATAAATAAATTATGAAAAAAGCTAAGTTATAGCTCCTTCCATAATGATCCTTGCAGAATGCTTGATTACGGCAGTACAACCTAGAGTTGCAAAGCTTTATCTGAATAACTCTTGGAAAAATAGTATTTGGTCAAAGTAATTATGTTTGGCCATAATGCATGGTTTCAGGTTCCAGAGAAAGTAAAACATAGCCTATGTATCATCCAGGAAGCTGATACATAGGTTATGTGATGATTGCTAACATAGTGATGGAGGGCTGTCTGGCTTGCCTTGAGGATGCTTAGGTCAGAGGACCTGAGTATCATAAATGCTTTTCTGTACCTAAGCATTCCAGAGCAGCAGTCAGATTGCCGCTCGTAAACTCCTAACATCAATGCACATTGCATCTGCCAAAACGAGACAACCTTAACTCTAAGATGATTTTTTTCTCCTAGCGTTTTGGTCGAAGTTGAGCATGACTCCCAAAAAGTGTCTATGTATTTATTTTATTTTTGTAGACATTATGTATTTAATATCTTTTCAATTATTTATTATTCAAATTGCACTAATCAGTTGGCCATTTTTTATTCTTCTTTCTGTTTATAGACCAGCCCACTCGACAGCTTTGGTTGTTTTTATGTATTTTATTTTATTTTAAGTAGGAGCACACCTGTTCATACCATCCTGTAGGTGCCAAGCAGCTGGTTCCACTGTGACCTCTGGTGGACACCTGGAGAATACAAAATGAAAACCAACCACACTAACACACCACCACATACGTGCACACACACCAACACACACACACCATAGAACCCTGACAATGACTTGATGTTTACTTTCACAAATTATAGAAGTCGGTATCTTCAATCACAAACACTTTGTTCTGAAATAATTTTATCAGAAATAAACCCAACATTGCAACATGTATAATCTACAATTATACATCCTCTTTCATAAGCCTGAGAAGACCTGGGCTCTCCACTTAAATGTCTATGGTAAACAGTTCAACAAATAACAGTTCCAGAAGGTTTCCGGTTTCACAGTCTGAATACTCATCCTGCTCTGTGACAGAAGCTGACAGCCTGGTCCCTGCCGCCCATGTCCTTGGAGAACCAGTACCTGTTTAGCCTGTAGAGCAGCCCTGTAAACTGACACGAGGAGAAAGGCACTGTTTGACACTGCCTGGCTGACCAAGCGTGACTCTCATCCTGTTCACAGTGCCATGGGAGAGAATAATTGGACAAAGTCTTCATGTAAATTTCACCTGGTCACAGAATTTAAGGTGGGATCTGTGCATTCATGCGGATGACAAGTTGAGCTCCCGGTATTTTTGGAATAATCTGAAGAAAATAGGGGAAGCAGGGAAAAATGGCCAATGGAAGTGGGAAGGTGACAGGAATTAAAGAGCTGCATGCTTAACCCCAGGTAAACAACAAACAGAAGGCTTTAAAAAGCTCAGGGGCAAGCTGGTAAAAGTCAGACATATTTTGAAATCTGCTGTTGGCTGACAGGCTGAAGTGAAATTAAAAAAATGAAGGGGATGTTGAATGAGATATGCAGATAACAGAAATGAAAGGGAATAATTAGGCAATCGTCAAAAATGGGTGAATGAAGACGATTGTTTTGTTAGTCATGAAAAATTTCAGACAAAGAAAGATGACAGGGAAATGGGGAATGGAAACGTCTGTGACGATCAGATGGAATCTTGCATGTTCATGTTTCACTCTGTCAGAAGTTTTGGGTCCACAACAGACACAGATTTCTAGGAGTTATATCAGTTAAAAGTTTTGTGCTTACATTATTCTGAGGAATGACTCATTGAGACACCACACTGCAAAGCATCACTAAACTACAGAACCACTGCTGAGAACTGCAGCAGATGAATGTGATGATAAAAAAGTTTTAAATTGGAAACATCCCTCGTGCAAACATTGTCTGCCAAGGTTGGTGCCTTGCAATAATACACATTTGCCAGGAACTCTGATCAGATGAGATACAGATAGAAGGTCAGTTTTTACTTATACAGTGGCGAGCATCCTTATAGTAATTGCTGCAAAAGAAAACGGAAAAAGCTTTTTGGCACTGTGAGTAATCAACGCGGCTGAAAAACGATGAATAAAACTGACAAAGTAAAGAAAAGATATGGGGACTGAACTCCAGGAGGAAAAACAGGACAGACTAAAAGAAAGCACCCATAAACACACTGCTGTCACTTTAGCTCAGAGAGGAAACAACAGCTATAATCGCCCACCAAATCTTGATTGACTGAAAGAATGACAGATTGATTACCTGTCTATTTTAGGTCATAGTCTCATCTATTATGGAACCTGTCAGGATGACAATACCTTAAAGATTTATTCAGAAATGTGTCACTGTGCTTCATCTTCTTCTTCTAACCATACTCATTACCAGGACATATATTTTTAAAAAGCCTATACCTTTTAGGCTATGGGGGTTATTGGGGTTTCTTTCCTGCATGTTTGAAGGCAATGGCATGAAGTTTATCACAGGACAAAAGAGGAGTAGAAGCTCTGAGCTTGAAAATGTATCTACCCTTTAGCAACCCACTACAAAATACGGTGCATAGAAATCTTTGGTTGATTACAAAATTTCAGCCAATCCCAGATTGTTGGTTAAGACATAAAAATTGTGCCTTTCAATTAAACCAAAGACAAAATGTGAAATGTACTACATAGCTATCCTACAAATGCCTCATGATAATATCCATTGACTATAGTCAATGCTGTGGAGAGGATAAAAAGCTACAGGATTGGCTGCAAAAATATAGAAAACAGCAGAATCTGATCTAAATTGGAAACAAACCACCATGCATTAAACAGATACAATAAAAGAAAGCAACAGCCAAGAACAGAGTAAGGAGATAATGGCCTTCTGATCCATAAATAATCTGTCAGCAGCCAAAAAAACCCCCAAAACAACTAAAGCCAAATAGAAATGTATTTACCATAGCTTTTTGGAGATCATCATAGCTGTCAGTGCTTATAGCCACATAAATAGACAGCCATAGACTGTCTATAGGTGTGTGCAAATGTTGTGCAAATGTTGAAGTTTGCACACCACAAACTTCAACATTATCCAAATTTACAGGATAAACAAAATAAGAGTTGCTTTGATAATATACTCAACCTGTTACAGAAACAGGTGAGTAATAAAATTTAAAGCTAAGATTAAGCTAAGCTGCTCCTGGGTAGCTACAACCATAGGAGATATGTTTTTATTCAGTCATTTTTCATTAATAAAGGGAAATGTAATAAACAACAACTGACTTCGCTATTACATATCACCTTAGAAAAGAATGGATTGGATTCATTTTTGCTGAAGTTTTGTTGGTTGCACATCCGTGACATAGATATCTTGTTCTACCATATCCCCAACATGCTCTGCTGGATTGAGAAGCTGTGACTATACAAGAAACCTGTTTGAGAGGATTTTTGACATGGGGCATAATCCTACTGGAAGTAGCCATCAGAAGATGGGCACACTGTGGCCCAAAAGGGATGGACATGGTCAGCAACCTTACCCAGATAAGCTGTGAAATTTGAATGACCCCTCACCGTTACACGAATACCACCAGCCAGAATTGCTGGAATAGGGGGTGATGGATTACTTTCTTGATGGTTTCTCAAATCAAGATTCAGTCCTGGCAACTACTTTACAATCTTTGGCTCTCCATATTTAAGCCTCTTTAAATTGTAGCCTTTAATTCCTGTTCTTATCTGCCATGATTTGCGGTCTTTTGCTGCTGTCGCCCATCTGCATCAAGGGTTGACATGTTGTGAATTCAACAACAGTATGTAGCAAGATGATATTTAAGCAGCTGTTCTATTTCATCTCAAATCAGTCAGTCCATTGTCCCTGACCTCTGACATTAACAAGATATTTTCTGTATCAGAAAAATTATTGACTGAATATTTTGTGCAATTTTTATGCACAACTATCTCTGTGATTCTCAGAGATGGTTGTGCTTAATGACCATCTCTGGTCATTAAGCCAGAGTATTTTCAACAAATACAAATTTGTATTTGTTGAATGGCTACTCAGAGACAGCTGTGCTTTGATCTGTTCTATGCAGAACTAAACTAAAAAGAGATAATATTTGTAAAATGTTCCAGCAAAGACATTCTGATTACCAGCTTGAAAATCTGTCTTTTCAGACTGATAGCAGGTGATAGCAGTATCTGAAATCCCTTTCCCCAATCTGATGTTTGGTTTCAACTTTAAGTCTAAGTCCAAGTGGGGTGGAAGCATAGATTTGAAAAATTACCTCATACTCCCAGCTACGTGAACATATAGATGTGTTTTCATTTCAAAGACCCAGGAAATCTTGTCAAACTGCATGTCTGATCCATCTAAAATGTTATTGCAGAAAACTAAGTTTGTCCTTTAAAAGGTTATTTTACAAAGTAATAATATCAGCAGGGTGTCAACAGGGTGCTCAATTAAAATCTTAGTATAGGATAAATGATTAAGCATTCTCAAATTAAAAGTTGCATTTATCTATTTTTTCAGTGGTTGATTATACTGCTGCAATAAGAGATACATTTATTGATTAATTCCTGCACATATTTACTCAATGGATTACATCAGGAGAAACTGACTTCTACTTTCCAAATAAGAAAGGTGGAAATTATGTATATTTTACCCCTTTACTGTATTAAAACTGTATTTTTCCATAAGTGCACTCAGGTTCAGTAGTAAAATAGCAAAATAGGCTGATTACCAGATATTGCCATGTAAAAATGTGAACAAAGCAGCAAAAGGCATCATTTAGTATTGTAAAATAGGCAAATAGTGCATAGTACCAAACTAACAAAATTATCACCAATTTGTATTTGTTGAATGGCTACTCAGAGACAGCTGTGCTTTGATCTGTTCTATGCAGAACTAAACTGAAAAGAGATAACATTCGTAAAATGTTCCAGCAAAGACATTCTGATTACCAGCTTGAAAATCTGTCTTTTCAGACTGATAGCAGGTGATGTTTCATCTCAAAGTAGTGAATCCGGGAAAGGTTTTTTTTTTTTTTTTTTTTTTCTGCCTGCATGGTTGATGAAGACTCAGTCGCCTCCAGCTCATTTTTCACACCTCATTTAAATGTAGAGGCAGAGGCCATTGTAAAACAGCCGGGAGTTGTAATGACTCCTGCTATTTACTTGAAATGTACACACATATAAAGCAGAAAACTGTAGATTATGTGTGTCAAGAGAGATGAAAAGTAAACAAAGCATGCACCTTGTAAAGCAAGAAAAACTGATGTAGATAAATGAACTCTCCTGCCAGTAGGTGGTGTTTTATCTGTGTTGTACATTTGTGTTCTTACAACTATCACCTATTGCTCTTTGTTCCTAGCACTATTTTTTTCTTAAAAGTGAATATTACTTTAAGCATCAGTCTTCTACTCATCTTTTGATGAGTCAATGAAATATGCTGGTTATTGTGGTCTTAATTGTGCTCCATTTTTCAAAGGGATGAGAACAAAATGTGCAGTGCATTACTCTTTGTCTCATGTTGTGTTCAATATTAGAATTTATTTTTTAGTATGAATTAAAAAAAGTAACTGTGAGTTTGTAAAGTGAAAGAAAAGAAATCTGAGTTTTTATTTCATATACACATACACCTATATAAAGTTTAATGTGGCCACTTGGATTCAGAAGTCATATCATTGGTAAACAAAGTCCATCTGTGTGAAGCTTAATTGCTATAAAGCAATACCCCAAGCTCCTACTGATCACTGTCCAAGCCGTCATGTGATAATTGAAAGATTATTTCACAATTGCAAAACTAACCAACACGATTTCCTTTATAAGTCAAGAAGAGATGCAAGAATCTTCACCTCACGTTTGAGAATAAGTTGTTTGTTCTGTTGGAACAAACAAAACAAATGAACAGGAATCAGTCAGGAGTCGTCCACTTTGCTGGAGCATCCAACATTTGAAAAAGAGAGGAATGAGAATGCCCAGGAACAGGCAACACAAAAAGCAGTTACAAATCAAGTGGAGCCATAGACCACTGCAGTCCTGAAAATAATCTGACAGGAAGAATAATCTGTTACAATGACTCCAGACTTCCTGTGGAGAATATTAAGCCAGTGAAAACTGAACTGTTCTGAAAAAAAAAACAAAAAAACAAACAAACAAAAAAACACTTCCATCAGCAAGAAAAAAATGGATTAGATGATGAAGGTTATCACTCAAAACAGGTTTGTATTATAGTGCTTTGACTGAGTTAATTAAATTAGAAATGAATGGAATCTCATTAAATGTGAGCATAAGTAAGACTGAGTTTGAATTCAAGTACATAGGAAGTTAGAAAATAATCCTTATTTATCCATTGCTGATTTGCTGTAAATTTATGCAGTATAAATAAACCAAACTGGTTCCTTACCTCTAAACTTCCCCTCATTATGGCAAAATGCAAACAGTGTGTGGGTGATAATAAGTCTCTGTCAGCAGAGAACTAAACTTCAAATTTCAAGGAGCAGCTCTTTGCCAAGTTCTTTCCTGCAACTCCTGTTAGTGGCAAAACAACAGCTATCACACTGGCTGAAGCTCATTGGCTCTTATGAAGTGAGAACAATGCAGGAGAATCAGCATATTTTACAAATTAATTTATATATATATATATATATTTATATAAAAACCTT
>CAEGAD010094897.1:0-12321 GCA_903067055.1 Poeciliopsis paucimaculata | reverse complement strand
AAATAAAAAATAAAACTCTCTATATATATATATATATATATATATATATATATATATATATATATATATATATACCATGAAACCATTCACAGAAAAGTCAAAGCAGCAATCAACTTACGTAAAAAAATGTGAAGGGTTTTATTTTGAAATTTTCAGTGAGATTCATTTCAAAGGGCCAAATTAATCCAAAGTGTAACAGTGGTTTTGTTAAAGAACTCACATAATGCCCAAGAGAGCAATTACCTGATTCAAAACTTGTCAAGTCTTTTATTTTTAAATTTTTAGTAATCATCATTTCAAAGGTGCCAACTAATCCCATTTGTAACAGTGATTCGGTTAAATCAGTTTTGTAATTGCGAAAATAACAATAATCTGATGTAAAAATTGTCAGGGTTTTTATTTTGAAATTTTCATTAAGCTTAATTTTAAATTGCTTCAGTAATCCCATGTGTAACAACAGTTGGTTAAAATCAGTTATAAAACTCCCAAAACACAAGTAGTTCTACAGGACAGCTCAGTCCTCCTCAGTAGAAAGTGACAGTTCCGCCATGTTGTAGTTCTTAAATCCAGTCATTGTAGTCCTAAAGAGCAGCTCAACTGTCATGTGAGTGAGACACACAAGGAGAGACATAATTCTAATTGTTTGAAGCAGTTAGTTTTTGTGAAAGGCCTGAGAGGAATATTCAAGCTTTTATTTTTGAAATTTTCAGTAAGCTTTATTTTAAAGGGCTACACTAATCCTACGAGTAACAGTGTTTGGGATAAATCAGTTATATATTGGCCAAAACAGCAGGTAGTTATACATGTCAGTTCAACCCTCTGTTTTAACTGATTTTTATTTAAAACTACAAATATGGAGTATTTATAGTCCATATTTGGACTGTGAGACAGAGAGGTGGAAAAAGAATTTTATCTTTGTGAGACACCCAGTCAGTTTTAATGAAAAAAGCAGTCGGAACAACTTCTTCCTGTTCAGGAACCGTGATACGTATTCGAAAACCGTTTGAAGCGTCTGAGAGGGCTATTTGTTGTCTCCGATAGTACCGCGATTCATATCTGTACATCACTCACAATAACAACAGATGAGATAAAAAAAAAATGGTGTGCGCTGAGGTCTGACATTTTTCAGAAATACATGGAAGTCAATCTGGCTGAGCGTGTAGAAATCCTGTCACATGACTTCGCTCTGACGCACCTTGACAGAAAAAAGTAAGCCCTAGCAAAATTTTGAAAACATTTTACCGGAGCAGGCACTCGTATCGATGTCATGACCGAGTTTGATATTGATAGGACGATATTCGAGGGCGTGACGGCGATTTAAAAATTGATTTGGGGTGAAAAATCGCACTCCTTCCCACACTCTAACGAAACGTCAGTTACACTCTAGTTTCGGCAGAACATTTTTGCTTGTTTTTCGCTTTTTATATGGCCATGGCAACTCCGAATCCCACTAAAAGTAATAGCTCCCCTCCCAGCGCCGAGCCGCACGTTTTGATGCCACTTTTGTGAGGGGGCACGCAGCGGTACGAGCCCCATTAACGGTGATGGAACAAAAATAAATAAATAAAGATAGATATAAGTAAATAAAGAGACATTCTATTGGGTGAAGAACAATAGGTGCCTGCCATACAATGCATTGAAGCATCCTTATGCATTGCTAAGGGCAAACCCCAATGATGTTACTTTAAAAATGCCACTCACAATATGGTGCGGGCTTGACGTAAGATTCAGCGCTCATGCGGAAAAGCGTCTATAAACGCTCCACCCTCTAATACCGGAAACGAACCCAGGTAGTCATGTGATGGTAGCTTCTTGTTTAGCATGTAGAAATCTGAGGTAGAATCATTAAAGGTAGGTACAATCTTTTAAGTTGTTGTTGTAAAAACCTACATGCTGTTTAAGCAGCTGTTGGTGCCTTAACTTGGTACACGAACGAAGCTAAACTTATCTGCCATGTTAGCTTGTTATATTTAACATAAAAGCTGCAGCAGAAGAAACGTAGCCTACTACAGCTTTTCGTCGTTTATTAAAATATTTTGATGTTAAAACTTTTTTTTCTCCACAGAGTCGTAGAAAGGGAGATAAAAGCACATTATGGCAGATGTGAGTATAGTTTATTTACTTCTAATAGTAGCTTCAACAGATATTTTACACTGTGTTAACTCTATAAATGACCGTCAATATCCTTTAGACTGATGTAATTAAGTTTGAAGACCTGATGCTTTTGAGTGAAGATGGGAAAACTAAATGCTGGGGCACGAAAGAAATGACTTTATTCTGCTGTTTGCTTCTGTTTACGTAAATCACTGGATCAGTCAGGAGTCTCATGATGGGTTGAAGACATCGCAGACTAGATATATCCAACTGTTTTAACAGTCATGCTAGCAAAAGGATTTGAAGAGTTCTCTATCGAAGTAGCTAAACATTCACATTCTTCACCAACTCTGCTGCTGGGGATCAAGCAAATATCTTTTCAGAAATATGTAAAAAAAAAAATAATAATAATAAATAAAAAAATTAATAAATAGAATGATGAATTATAATTTATGTTTATATAAATTACTGCATTATGGGACACATGTTTGCTCTCTGTACTGTGAATCCTGTTTGTGGGGCTAAATATATTTTGTGGTAATTCTTTGTAAAATCTCTGTCAATCATAATAAAAATCTGTGCATTGCAGTGCTATAGTTACTCAATTATTTGTATAATTGAGTAAATTAGCAGATGGTTATCAAAGCAAGAAACTGAGACTCGATTGCTCAGATCTCAATGCCAAGTGTGGATGGTGGTGCTTTCATCTGAAACAAATGAAACCACTTCTGCAGGTTTACTCACTGTAATTAGATCCCACAAAATACCTATGAACCATTTTGTTTAATCCAGTTTCCAATATGTTTTTCTTCTACAGGATTTAAAAAGATACCTGTACAAACAGCTGCAAAGGTTGGTGGTATTGGAGAATCACAGGTATCAGTTCAGTGTTTCTTCAAAGTTGCTAAATCAACTGTTTGTTCTCCTCAGTGTTGAAGGTCTTCACGCTGTTGTTGTCACAGACAGAGATGGCGTTCCAGTTATCAAAGGTAAGACCGGGACTCCTGTAACAACATTTGTAATGGAAATGCTTTGATAACCTTTAAATGTATTTTATAAGTTGCATACATCTTCTCACATCTAATCCAAAATGAATGATGGAGATGGTTTCTATTTCTCTTATGTGGATGAATTCTGTATCCGTGCAGTTGCCAATGACAATGCCCCAGTCCATGCCCTGAGACCTGGCTTCTTATCCACCTTTGCTCTTGCTACGGATCAGGGCAGCAAACTCGGCCTCTCTAAAAACAAGAGCATCATCTGCTATTACAACTCCTACCAGGTTAGAGGATACATAATATTGTGGTGTTAGACTTGACCTCTTCAAACACATTTAATTAATTTTTTTGTTCTTAATGTCTTGTCTACACCGTGACAAAAAAAACGATGGAAGACTCAGGCTCGTTTAGCAGCCACTGAGTCAGCCACAAATACTCGTGTGTGAGAGTGAAATGTGAGGCCATCTCTCTGACAATTGAAGCTTGACGTAATGTGGGTTACCACAGGATGATTATTTTGAACGAAGCATCAACAGAGTGGCTGCAAAAAGAATAGCATCAATGAGTTATGATCATTCCACCAGACTTCCTTCTGCATGAAATGTAGTAGTGGGAGCACAAAAAGAGAGATGTGTACATATGTGGGTCTTCAAGGCTCAATGAGGTCAGGCAATACTGGGAAAAAGGGTGGGCCAAAATTCTATCACAGTGATGTGAGACTGATGAAGTCGGAGAGAAATGTTCTGCTGAAAGTGCTTTTTGACAAGGTGGTACAGGTAGTTGTAAGGGGGACTGTTTCCCGTAACTGTAGATTAAATTATAGTGTAGAGTTAATACCAGAAACGGTGAATGTTTTTTTCACAAATAGTATTAACCTTTAGTGTTTTTTTTGTCAGAATTCAACTTTGATTACTTGGAAATACTCAAATACGTAAATCTGCATGTGGTTATTTTGTGTTTTCTTAAAACCTTCTGAAAAAGCACATTTCTATGTCATGCAATCTCCATTTACTGTTCCTAATTGACAAAAACATAAATATTTTTAAATTAGGACAAAAATTTCTAAAATATGATGTGATACAATCACAAAACATCAGTCTACAGTTTCCAATAACATCTTACCCTTTAGTTTATAAGATTGATTACTTGATTTTGGTCCATGTTGACATGATGGCATCATTCAGTGTTGGTGGTTTATCAGCTCTTCATTCATTATGTTGAATTAAGATGAGGATTTGATATTCTGCCTCCATGATGCCGTGTTATGTTTGTGCTGAACAGATTGTGCAGTTTAATCGGCTCCCTCTGGTCATCAGCTTCATCGCCAGCAGCAGCGCCAACACAGGTAAAATGCATTTTTACAGCCATTTTAAAAGGTGGATAGCAGCTGAGCTAAGACGTGTTTCTGTGTCCTCAGGTCTCATCATGATTCTGGAGAAGGAGTTGGCTCCACTAATAGAGAATCTGAGGCAGGTGGTCGAGGTGACATGAGTTCAGATCGGCAGCAGATTGCACCAAATTACTCCCAACTCACCATATTCCTGTTGGTTTGCTGAGATGTTCATGTCATGTTGGGGACATTTCTGCAGTTTCTCATTGTTTGTGGATCAGTTTAAATAAACTTTGTGCTTTGTTTGCCAAGGTTTCATTCTTCTGTTCAGTTAAAGTCTGAATAAATGTTAAAATTTTGACAACTAAAATGGTGCTGCCTCTTTTTCCTCGTTTTCTTATTTAGGTATTCATAATTGAATATTTTATTTGTCTGCAGCCTTCCATGAACTGAAGCAATGTTGCAAAGAAGAGTGGGTCAGAATAACTGCAACAACCTGAGAGTCTGATGAAAACAGACTCTCAGGTTGTCTGTTTTCATCAGATAACAGATAATAAGCATTGAAAGCTTATTGGAGCCATAAGCTTTCAATGTTTCTACAAGCAGAGGCAGATTGCCTATGTCGACTGGTGCTGTTCTTTTACATCCAATATTTCCATTTTGGCTTCATCTCTACATAAAAATGGCAATTTATAACTGGTATGCATGTTTTTTTAGCATGTGTCATGTGTGATGATGTCATTGGGTTTCACAATGCTGCTGTTTGCCCAGTGATTCAATAAAACCCTCTGTCATTTTTAGGGATGTAGTGGTTGTACTGTTTCTTTCAGGTTTTGGATTAATATTCAGAAAAGATCATACTGAAAGAAACTTCCTTTAGTTGTTTAAAACTGTAGATTCATCCCTTTTAATAAGGAAATGAGACAGATTTCCACACTACAGAATTTTTATAATTTCACATATTGACTTGGATAAATTAGTAAATATGCTCCACACAGGGAAAGATATAAGCTGGACTTTGAGCTAAAAGAGAGCACATAGGAATTTAAACCTTCAATGGAGGTTTATTGAAAAAAAAATTAAGTGAACATTTTATCAAACAAGATTAAAGATAGTTATACTACAAACAGTTTGATTATGAGTTTAATCTACCAGAGACATTTCAGCCAGTTTTACTCCCTCTTGAGATGAAAAAAATAATTACATACACAAACATGTAATATAAAGCATTCTGACTCAGTGATCGGTACTGGTTCTGACTGCAATACTGTGCTTCAAGCACCTGTTATTCTGCTTCTACCCTCATTCCCATGGTGAGTCTACAAAAGCTACAAGTCAGTCATAACTGTCACATATAGCCAAAACTATTCTGTTCTGCTGTGTGTCCATCAAAACTACACTGACATGTCTAAGTTCGCAGCTAACATTGTTTTGAAAGTGCACATTGTAACAAAATAATTAAATTTTTATTTACATAAAACATAATTGTGTGAATTTTGAAATGTTTTTTTTTTTTTCTCCAGTCAGAATACTGCTGTCTATTATACACTTTTTGTCCAGAAACTCTGCAGAACTGTCAAAATCCTTCAATAGGTTGTTCAAAGACCTCTTGTAAGATGTGTTGTGCAACACATTCCAGGTCTGCCTCATTGCTTCAGGTATCCTGGTATCTTCTGTGAGAATGGAGCTATTTTCCTGTTTCTTCATGGATGACCATCATCGCCCTTTTCTTATCTGAGACTGAAAGCAAAAGCAAAGGTTACAAAAGCTGATTTGAGATTTGAGAACATTGGCTTTCAATAAAAGCCACACGTTGGTTTTCTGGGTTTTTTCTGTTTCCTTTGTCTTTTTCCTGCAGTGATTGCAAATTTCCTTTTTAGTTGTTGTGAGACAGAAGAGATGAGGAGCAGCAAGAAGGGAAATTTTATTACAGTAATAAGGAAGTAGATTTGTGGATTTATGTTGTAATAATCAACTTTCCCTCAGCTGCTCAATCCACACAATTCCCTCTGTTGGATAAAACTCTGGTAAACATTGAATCCTTTCTGGTGCCAATGAGAGGTTTAGGTATTTCAGGTTTCATTTTGCCTCCATTTTTCAAGGAACCCTTTGTGAATTAGAAATGCAAAATATTGCATTTCTGATTTTCTTCTTTTTCCCAGAAATTGGAAGTTTGGGTAGTAAAAACAGATGAATAATGTCCATATTCTTATATTTTTTAAAGAAGAAAGAAATATGGAATACATAACACATGAATTAAATAATCCATGTGAATCAGTCTGATGGAACTCACCAGCTTCCACTGGAGGATCTTAATCCATTCATCTGCCTCAACTCCTGTCTTTGCGCAGAAGTAAAATGTTCGATCGGGAAACACAAGACTATGGACACACAGAGACATGCAAAGTTACTTCAAGTAAACATAGTAGTTTTAAATCAAGTAGAATATGCCTGTTGAAAACTAAAAAACAATGGTAAATTTAAAAAAAATTATAAAGTCAGTCAGCTGCAGTTTGTTCCCATTTTATTCCTGAAACGTTCATCTGTTAAACATTTCTGCCCTGTTCTCCTCACCTTGCTCTCATTTTGTTCATTGGGGACTTTATCTTGTCTTCCTCTTTCAATTTGTCATTTTTTTGTCTATTTTATCAGCTTCCTCTTTAAGTTTCAGCTTTGTTTTAAGTCCCTTTTTTTCTCAACGCATTTCTCAATTTTGTTAACTCTTTAAGTTTTTCATTTTCTCTTGTTCTTATGTTTCAATTTACAGAATTAAAGCAAACAAATTATTTTCATGAGGTTAGACAAAAAAAAAAAAGAAAAATTCTTTCTTTCCTGTTAAGACATCTGTCTTAACAGATGTGAAATTATTAAATGACTGTACCAACAGTTGGAACGCAGGTCAGTTTCCTCCATTGTTGCCTAAAACTTCCCTTTTTTCGCATAAAAAATATCAATGTGTGAAAAAAAAGTCAATATGGGGAAGTTCAACTCAGAACTGAGAAGAGGGTTTTGTTTATATCTGTAGGTGTTTTGGAGGGGTTTGAACCGCTGTAAAATAATAGGGTTTTTTTTGCTTAGCTTGGGTTAGTGTAATAGAAAATGTAGCATAGTGGTAACAGTAACACAAAGTGAAGCTTGTCGACTGACAACACAAATCTTTTCTGTTTATTTCTATATTTTGGAGATTATGAACAAAATCTGAAAAAAATAATCTAATTTTGGTTTGGAAAGGTCTCATGTTTTGACATAGAAACACATTTGCACATTCATTCTTGACATTAACAGAAGCATATCGTTTTTAGTATGCCCCACAGAGCTATTTGGAAATGTTTAGTCTTGTCTGAATGTGAAGATGTTCCATGTTGTTCTGTTCCTAGTCCAATTTCTTTTTTTAACTTTACATATGGTTTTTATTATTGGAAGACAGAGTGTACAATGCAGCTTACAGCAGTAATCCAAACTTTCAGTAGATAATAAATATCACTGTCTGATATTAAATCAGATATTTCTTGATTCAATTCAAATCATTCATCGTTGCTAAGTCACACAATAATGGGCAAAAAAAAAAAAAAAAACATCTTTTGGACAGTTTTTCTCTTTCAGACTCAAAAGTTCTAAAACATTTTTTTCTCAGTATTTGGCAGAATTGCCTTCTAAACCTCATGACTTGAGTGAAACATTCTGGATATCCTCACAACATTGACTCTGTTACAATGACACAACTTTCTAACAAATGTGGTGGTGTAGTTAGTGCTTTGTGAACTTAGAACCCTAATCTGGACTGGGGAAATTAGCATCTAGGAATGTTACTTTAATGTTTTCGCACAGTTTTCTTTCCTTTTGATGTCATTTACTTTTGGAAGTACATCAGTCCCTCCAGCAGCAAAACACTTCCTCAGATAATGCTGTTTTTGAAAGTTTAGCTTAGAAGCTTTAGTTTTTTTTTCCTCCAAATGTAGCAATGGTGATTGTGGCCAAACACTTCAATTGAATTTTTTATTTAATCCAAGTATAATTTATATCTTCAAAAATTAGGGTTAGTGGATGCCAATACAATCTAACTTTTTACATTGCCTCTTGAGTAAAGGCTTTTCATCTCTGACTGGCCTCTCAGGTCATGTTGGTAATGTAACCTGCTTTAGCCAGGATTTTCTTTGCTAGGAATGAGATACTATTTTTACACCAGAACATCTTCATCTCCATCTCTCTTCCTGATATCTTGTTTGACTTTTTAAGATATTTTCCATGATATCACAAAAAAGATGCTTTGTGTTTGAGACTGTTGCATTAAAATAGAGTACACCAAAAGGCGTGTCCGTATTATTAAGTCTTGACATAATGAGGGCTTTTCCCAGAACCTAAAAGGTTGTGAAGTTGTGGAAAACACTGGAGTACTTCTCTGTAAAACTTGTTCGACTTACAGCTTGTTATTGCTTAAATCTTATGTTTGACCCTATTCTGCTATTTCTTTCCATTCGTTAATGACAAATGCTCCTTAAGTAAAAGATTCATACCAACACATTAAGTTACGTACCAGAAACAGTTGACTTTGTCCTGAGAATAGTCAAACTGGACTGCAGAGCAAGATGTTAAATCCAGCGTCCGAATGGGCTCCTCACACTGCAACAAGGAACAGTGGAAGTGCTTAGATGCAAGTATGGATTAACTTGATCATACTAACATTTACCATTTATCAAATAATTAACCTGTCATATAGTTATATCAAAGTTATAACCCGGAATGTAAAATAACCTTACCGTTTTGTCCTTAAAGTACTTAAGTTCATTTCTATGGAGTGTAAACCACCTTTGTTTCCAATTCTGTCAAAAAAAAAGAAAAAAAAGAAAAAAAGAGAACAAGTTTCAACTTTATCTGTAAATTAAAGCTGACATTAGATTTTAAGTATGAGCAGCTATGTCATAGTAAAACTGAAATCTCAGTTTGGATTCTAAATGTCTCTGAGTGTCCGATGATCGCTTTTCCAATGTGTAGAGATGGCCTTATTTCAATGTTCTCACCTTCACAATTGCTCCTTGTTTCACCAGGTAGCCTTCCTTGGTTCCCAGCTATGATGACATGCAATGTGTCAGTAGAATGGCAGGAGTAATATTTTAAGATGAAAAAAATATTTTTCAGTAAAATAAAACTGAAGCAATGTTTGGAGACAACTTCATTCACCAACCAAGACCCACAAATGATAGAATGAAAATACATTTCAAGCCTTTATATTTTGTAGTATTCATAATTATGGTTTACATATAACAAAAACCTAAAATTTGTGCCTCAAAAATTTGGCACTTTAAATTAAATAAATAGAATAATCTATTTTAAACAAAAATGACCAAACTCAAAAAGGCATTTTAATCTCTTTGCAATCATTACTTGATTGAATCTCCATCTGGGGGCTCTGCTTGGTCTTACAGCTTGGATCCATTAGAGACAAGGTAGAATGTAATAAACAGGACAGAAAACTCACTTCTACATCTATTCACATGTTTCTACTAAATGAGGAACATGCAAATGTAAAACTTCCTCTAGACATAATTTCCTTAAAAATTCCTGATTGACTGACATTGCATATTTCGGTTGTGAAATGTAGCTTGAAATAAAAAGTTGGGTAAACTTAGGAACGGAAGGGTTATTACAAGTTGGGATTGAGTGAAAAAGTAAATTTCTATGTTATCAATCAATCACATTTTATTTGCATAGCACATTTCAGCAGCAAGACATTCCAAAGTGCTTTACATAATAAAACACAAAGTCATGCAACCTAGAATCAACAATCAAAAACTACATTAAGTCAAGTGCCATAACAAAGCAAATAAAACATTTTAAATATTTAACCTACAAAACTTATCTTATAAGATTGTTATCTTATAAAGTTTCACACCTAAATCAAACATCATCATTCCAATGAACTTTACCAGTTTATAAGCCTAAACAACGTATACAAATGCAAACAAATCTTCTCAACATACCGATGGTGCTTTGGGGACCAGATCATCTTTTGTCCGACCCGTCTGTATGGCAGTGTGAACTCGCACCGACTCATAGATGGATGGCTCTTCCACACGCCACGGATACGGACTCTTAAGCACAATGAGGGTCCCTAGACAGAGAGCAAGTTATTTTTTTTGCATAATTTCCCCCTCAGACATTTGTACTCAACATTTGATTCTATAAAATAAGAAGATGTAAAAAGATTGCATTATTTAACTGGAATAACTATCTGCCTACTGTGAGATTGTCAGTTAAATTACTGTTTTCTTTGCTCAACTTCTATTGAGATCTTGGGAAGAACAGTACTCGGACTGTTCTTTCTAACACCTAATCTTTATTACCTAGTGTTGGGTAAATAAAGTGCATTGAATGGATGATTGTTCTTATCAGATTACTGATCAATATCCAGTCATCTTTCCACCAACTAGAGTGAGAAAGTGGAAAATTTGAACAGCATTCCCATGCAAGAATGCCACTAAACCAGAAGTAAAGATGTTTTAGAACTAATTCTTGTTTAGAGTGAAGTTAATTTGGATACTACTAACTCAGACTATGCAAGCCATTAAGGGTTGGAAAAACTCAACATGGAAACATTACATCTAAATACAAACAGTTTAAAACTTTACTGCAGCAAGGATACTTCAAGGTGAACCAGTAAAGTAAGTTTACATAGTTTTTGTTATGTTGGTTTGGCTTCATCATATTTTGCTTTTCCTTAATTTCTGGGAAAAAAACTAAGTTGCAATGGGGAAAACTGAAACAAACGTTGAAAACGCTTAACACTCAGTTTCACTTCCTATAAAACTCCCATTTGTATAAAAATTGGGGTTCTTTTGAGTGCTTCCGACTGAAATCAGGTATGGAATAGAAGGTGTTTTATTGGTGAGTCCGGTGAATCAAAAATCTAGATCTTCATACCTGCATCGCTTCCCAGGAGAGGTTGGTTGGCAAAGTGGCTGACAAAGTCCTGAAGGCTTGGGAATTCGTTAAACCCAAAGATGTAGACATTGTCTCTGCGTGTCACATGAAAATGCTTCACTGAATCCTTTGCTCTGTTTCAAAAAATGAAAAAAAAAAAAAAACATTTCATAATGTAGAATTTGTTTTTATGTTTACATCTGTCAGACATGGAGATTCAACACAGACAGTATATATTGCCTGAATGTCTATATAGCCCTTAGTTTCTGACTTATTTCTTTCCAGTTTAACAAAGAAACGTGAATCTAGTAATCTCCTGTCCTATACGAGAAACAATCTCCTTTAGTGTTTTTTAGTTCTGGTATGCGACTGACCTGACAGACAGGGCAAAGCAGCCAGGAGCGCCATTACTGTTCCTCAGGAGATAACTCCCATCCCCTCCATTGGACAGGAGGAGAGCCTCTGCAGCATGCCGGGACAGGTCATAGTGGTACCACCTCCAATGAAAATCATGAAAGTTAAAAAAGGAAAACGTTTTAATAGAAATGAACACATTGATTTAAACAACCCGATTCTCCAGCACCAAGATGTGCGCAATAAACTGAGACATAGTGAAGCCTGATAGAGTTTAATCCCAAATATTCAAAAGTGGAATTGTGGAGATTTAAGATGCTTTTAATTCCAAGATAGTGAGGGACATTCAATATTGTTTGATTTGCAATTGTTTGTCCACATGAAACCATAAAGTTTTTCAGCAGGTCCTAAATATGTTGGGCAGATAAAGATTTGTTTAGTAGCTGACTGGAAGAAAAGAAGGCGTTAAGGAAAGGCGAAAAAGTGATGTTAGTTTTTTTTTTTTTTTTTTTTTTTTTTTTTTTTTAATTATTAAAATAATTCAGGCCTTGGTTAAAATTATATTAGAAATTTTTTTTTTTAAATTAACACAGCTAAAAAAACCAGGGCAGCCCTTTTAAAAATAAA
>CAEGAD010094895.1:0-46859 GCA_903067055.1 Poeciliopsis paucimaculata | reverse complement strand
TGTTCACATCTGGCGTGTTCTTCCAAGTAAAGGTGTTCAGGCTGCTGATGTGGCAGGTCAGGATTCAGGAGTCCAACAGTGCCCTCTAGTGGTGGCTTCTTTTCAGGCGTTTTCTGGAGGTTGAAAGGTTAAAAGTTTGGTGTTGTGAGGAGAAATTTGTGAGTCCTTTTTATTCAGATGAGCTGAGAGCAACGTCTGTCTAAAAAGAACAAATAAATCCTCTTTCCGGGAGATTCCTCAGGCGCTTTATAATAGAGCTGCAGAAATAAATTGATTTGTTGGATTTCTCAATCAATTCAAAATGTTAAAAAATAGATTTCAAAAATATGTTTAAGTTGTATATTTTTGCCGTTTCTATTTGCGAGCAAACTGCATAATGCACTCGCTCACTGTATGTATTTTGAATGATTCTTTGATATTATTTTATTTAAGAAATAGCCAGGCAGCAATGCTAACCTAATGCTGGTAATTTAAGTTACAGGAATTTATTCAAAACCTATTTTTGTTTAAATATAAACTGATTGAATTTGAAACAGTGTTTAGCCTTACAGAATTATTTAAAATTGTTTCTCTTTTTCCTCTTCTCTCCTCGCAGACATTCAGTCTGATCCGGAGCGTCAGCTTTTTGATGAGCGCTTCAAGGTTTTGTCCCAGATGATGGAGGAGAATGCAGCGTTTGTGTTCAGTAATCAGGGCTGCCTCACAGACTCCGAGCTACACTCTGCACTCAAGGTAACGCGGCGCAAACATCCCAGCTGCTTTCCCTCCAACATAAGATAAAAACTTTACATTTAGACCAAACGTGTCAAACTCATAGTCTGGGGGCCAAACTGGCCCTCCGTAACTTTTTATGTGGCCTTGTAGACCCAGGGGGATTCAAATAAGTGCTTAAATATTATTGTACCCATCAAATCAGAGTAGTTTTTATCTCTCTACTGCCAAATTGTATCAGTCACTCCAGTTTATCTCAATTTCACAAACATAGCAAAATATCAGATTGCCACACTTTTTCGCAATATTATGCCTAATGATGAGTTTACAGCAAATTTTAAACATAATGATCAAAAACATGTTTCTGTGATGCTAACTCCCACCTGCAGGTGGTGGTATTTCTTACCGTCATACATAAGCACAAATATAGCAAAATGTTTTTGCAAATATTTCTAAATCAGTGATTGTGATTGCACAAAAATAACAAAATCCTGGAGGGACTGATCAGTTTCAAAACATGTTCAATACTATTTAATTTTAAGAAGTACTTATCAGATGGAGGCACAGTTGTTTATTAATATTTTAAGAGCTTGTTACTGGGTTTTATCGATGCATTCTGGCACATTTGTGATTTTGAAATGACCCAAAATGAAAGTGAGTTTGACGTTCAGCTCCTGCTTTGTTGCTGCAGCTTCTGTGCATGTCACAGGAGGAATTCTCAGAATTCAGAGACAACGAAGGATGGGAGGACGACGACGAAGACGACGACGATAAAATCTCCCAGGCCTTCTCCAACGAGGGTCTGCCCGCTTTAAAGTTGTCATGGAAACGTCTGCTCCACGAGGCAGCCCGGCTCACGCTGAGGTCGTACGAGGATGCAGAGTTGGAGAGCGACCGGAAGCTGATGGAGGACAGAGCGGATCTGAAAGAACGGAGCAGCAGGAGGTGGAGGGCGCTGCAGGTCCGCTTCGGACAGAAAGTCATCCTGCACAGACTGCTGGAGCTCACCACATCCTGACTCCTGGAAACGGACAATAAACATCTGTCTGCTCTTATTTCTGTTTTTTTTCACAGCTTCTCCTGCTGCTTTTCCATTACAGATATCCACAAAACTTAACAGATATCCCACTGATGTCGATAAAACACAATTTTCCATTAAATAACTGTTAAAAAATGATTATGGTTTGAGTATTTTTACTCAAAGTACTCCAATACATTACAAGTGTTATAAGTGTGATATGCAATACGCAACCATTAGAGGTGTGTAATACTGAATATTTTTGGAATATTTTGAACAATGGGCCAAAATCACCGACATCGATATCAATAAAATGTAGATTGGAAAATCTACACTACAAAAATAAAATAAAACTTCAAGACAGACTCTAAGTAAGTATCAATCTGCCCACTTCTAGAAACCATAAACACAAATACTCCTGGTGAGACAAACTAACCTAAAAGTCATGTTAGTTCTCAGTGAGAACCCACACTTGTGCAAGGATAATAAATTATTAAAAAGGGCTCGTCCGGGATTTGAACCCGGGACCTCTCGCACCCTAAGCGAGAATCATACCCCTAAACCAACGAGCCTCCTCTGACAGATGTTCACATCTGGCGTGTTCTTCCAAGTAAAGGTGTTCAGGCTGCTGATGTGGCAGGTCAGGATTCAGGAGTCCAACAGTGCCCTCTAGTGGTGGCTTCTTTTCAGGCGTTTTCTGGAGGTTGAAAGGTTAAAAGTTTGGTGTTGTGAGGAGAAATTTGTGAGTCCTTTTTATTCAGATGAGCTGAGAGCAACGTCTGTCTAAAAAGAACAAATAAATCCTCTTTCCGGGAGATTCCTCAGGCGCTTTATAATAGAGCTGCAGAAATAAATTGATTTGTTGGATTTCTCAATCAATTCAAAATGTTAAAAAATAGATTTCAAAAATATGTTTAAGTTGTATATTTTTGCCGTTTCTATTTGCGAGCAAACTGCATAATGCACTCGCTCACTGTATGTATTTTGAATGATTCTTTGATATTATTTTATTTAAGAAATAGCCAGGCAGCAATGCTAACCTAATGCTGGTAATTTAAGTTACAGGAATTTATTCAAAACCTATTTTTGTTTAAATATAAACTGATTGAATTTGAAACAGTGTTTAGCCTTACAGAATTATTTAAAATTGTTTCTCTTTTTCCTCTTCTCTCCTCGCAGACATTCAGTCTGATCCGGAGCGTCAGCTTTTTGATGAGCGCTTCAAGGTTTTGTCCCAGATGATGGAGGAGAACGCAGCGTTTCTCTCTCCAGTTTTTCCCAATTTCACAAACATCGCAAATTATCAGATTGCAATATTATGCTTAATGGTGAGTTTACTGCAGTCATGGTAGTCCCAGTAAGAGTTCCCAGTAAGAACCCATTTGTGCACGGATACTGAAGTATTAAAATGGGCTCGTCCGGGATTTGAACCCGGGACCTCTCGCACCCTAAGCGAGAATCATACCCCTAGACCAACGAGCCTCTCCTGACAGATGTTCTTTCTAAGTGAGTTTCTGCCTGTGCTTTCTAAGTACAGATGTTCAGTCTGCTGATGTGGCAGGTCAAGATTCAGGACTCGAACAATGCCCTCTAGTGGTGGAGCGTGTGTGCTACAGAAACCAAGGCTTGTTTTCAAACCTTCACTAAACTCTAAATATTTATTCTCAGTGAATTTCTGAGGAAAAATAGCTGAGAGCAACTTTTGTCTGAAAAGTGTGAATTAATCTGCTTTCTTGAATATTTTTTCTCACAGCATCAAGCAAGAAACATGAGGATCAGACAAAACGTTTTGTCTGCTTAACAGCGCAACCAACAATGCTGAATTAGAGCCATTGCAGACATGAAAAGAAGGTGTAAATTTCTGTCAAAAAAACATTTTAGATTAATCTCAGAAATTTGCCAGAAAAGAAAACGAGAATTTCAGAGTTTGGAAAAGTTTAAAATTTGCAGGGACAAAAAACATATTGAGATTAATTTCAGAAATTTTCTAGAAAAAGTGAACATTTCTTGGCTTCAAAAGTATGTAGTTTGCGACTTCTGAGTTTCCAGAAGTTGAACATTTTTAACTTTTGTAACAGAAAGTTTTTCTTACAATAAAATGTCTGACAACAATCTCTAAATTTCAGGGGGTTTTCTCGCAAATTTTCAACTTATCAAACTCAGAAATTTACCAGGTGAGAACCTACACGTGCACAGAGTGAACATTCAAAATCCATGCAGAAAAAACTGTCTGTTTAATTCAATCCCAGGATAAATCCAGAATTTTTTAAAGACTTCACACATTCAGAACAGAAAAGAAAAAGCGATGCAAAAGAAGTCCAAATAAATTGACTCCACAGAACCTGAATAGTTCAGATTAGAATGAGTGAAGCAATCCAGTTTGATACATAACTTGATGAAGAAGAGCACATAATCTGAATTGTAAGTTTTAAATCTTTGACACTGTTAAAAAGCTCAGATTTGTGTGGAGAATAAAATGAGGGCTCGTCCGGGATTTGAACCCGGGACCTCTCGCACCCTAAGCGAGAATCATACCCCTAGACCAACGAGCCACATCCATAGAACATATTTGGTCTACTGTCCTATAATCTGTGTGATGATTGCTGATGTGGCAGTTTTCCCAACACCGCCCTCTGGTGGTCAGTTCAATTTCTGAAAGAAAGTTTTCACCCATCTGCAGGCCGCAGGTTCAATCCAACACTTTTCTTTGCGGTTTTATTTTGACAATAAAAACTATAATGAATGCTAAAGAAAATTATTTTGTCATAAGAAGGCTACAAAATATCTAAATAACACCAGAAATGTCAGGAGGAATGGGCTGGAGTAAGATTATACAAACACATTGGGCAAATGTCAAAGAGAAAAATAAACTCCACGAAATACCAAGAAAATTTATGTAAAATTCTGAATTTGAAGATTGTTTTAAAAAATGTTTTGTCTAAAATGTTTTTGTTAATTATCTTGGAAGCTGTGGATCTGGAAATAATGGGCAGCAGAGGAAACATCCCCTACTCCAACATCTTTCTGCCCAGATTTTAAGAGGAGAGGCAAAAGCAAAGGAGGTGGCATAGCAATGCTAAGGATATTCCACAACATCCAGGACATGTTGTGGAATATCATCACTGCTCCCTGGATATTAGGCTTGTTTTACATCAACATCTTCAATCAGAGGATTCTGCAGATTGGCTGCAAGACTGACTGCCAACAACTGTTTTGTAAAGCAAATAAAGCATTTTTCATTTGAATGTGCTAGGTTTTGGAAGCAAAATTATTTTTGCAGCTTTGTGGTAAAGGGCAGTAGAGCTGAGGATACACGTGTTTTTAACCTCTGAAGCACTTGATTGAATGAAACAGGCTACATGCATGCAATTTGATTAGACCTTTGACAGAGCTTCTTGTGTTTCTGTCTCAGAGTTCATAGACGGGAAGTTAAAAAAAAGCTAAAGTTGAGGTCTAAACTAAATCTAATTCAAAATTTCAGAAACTAATCACAATATTAGTGTTTCATATTAGTCTACAGTCAATCAATCAGATTTTGTTTTAAATATCTTAAGTACTGCCAAACTGGTGGCACGACCTTTCCTCTTTTATCCAGTTTTCACATCACACCGTTTTTTGGTATGGAGCAATAATTTTGAGGCACAGTAGCAAAACCTGAAATTCCTGTTGCTAGGTAACTAAAGTTGGGGGTTGGGGTGGTCTTGAAGCTGCTGTTATCCAGCAAGTTGTTGCTAGGTAACCAAAATGTGGGCGAGTCAGTTGATTCCACCTACCTAGCTTAGCTCAGCTAGCCATGAGATTAAGCAGCTAAAGTCTTTCTACTGACTTCATCTCCCAGAATGCTGTGTGGTTCTGGATCGGCTATTCTATCAGATATTATGCATCGCCATTTATATTATTGATTTATTGTCCAGCCCTGGATTTAAGACATAATTTGAGATTATTAAATTAACTGCCAAATGTTTCGGTTTGAGAAAGCAGACATGGCTGCACCTTGAATGCTTTATTTTCTTTATTTATGCATACTGCAGTTAAAGTAGCAAGAACTAAAGGCAAACTAGAAAGAACTACAAAATACAACACACGGACCAATACATTTACAAAACATTCAAAATGTTACAAAATGGGCTGTATTGGTCCTTCTATTGTTCTTCAGTTCGGAACTTTGTACATGTTGTCATTTACGATGTTATCATCACTTTGCACATTTTTTACAAGTGCCAGGGAGAGAGACCTCCAGAACCAGTTTGAAATGGACTAACCATCAGCAACCAGTCTCCACCACCATCACACCTGAGAGACTTGACCTCAACTTTTAGTCCCACTCAGAAAAAAAAACAAAACAAAAAAAAAAACAACAAAAAAAACGTCAAAGAACCAAATAAAAGTAGCAGGCAGTTTCTTCTCTTCAATCGTCAACCATTCAGCCTCAGGAAGCAAAGTAAAGTCACAAATCAAGATCTGTGTGGGAGGGAAGCAAACCAAAGACTTTGGTAGTGAAACTCTTCAGGTGTCTTTTACATATCAAAGGTACGTTTTAACCAAACATCTGAACTTTAATTCATTCGTCCACTTCCCTGCTCTCCTTTTTTTTTTTTTCCTTTTCAATATTTACAACAAAAGAAGCATTTTAAACAGCATTTCTGTTTAAAATGTTGCATTAGCATCTAATGCAACATTTTCCCACAGGGGAAAAACAAAACTCCTTAGATCCATGAACAGTAGTCCTTCCGGCCACATTTAATAGAAAAATAAAACAATGAAACTGTGGTTGCCAGTTTGTCCAGTGCCAACAGTGAATTGGGAGCTGGGTGTGTGGTGATGGGATGGGCGAAGGCCGCAGCATCTCTCTGACACGGTTAGCTGGCACCGGTGCCCTCCATCACCTGCTGGGCCTGCTTCTGCCCCATGCAGCACTGAGCCACGGACTGGAACAACCTGCACGCACACACGGTAAACATCATAGCCAGGGTTGCCAGGTCTGACAGTTTCCAGCCCAAATACAACATAAAACCCACCCAACTCCAAAAACAAAACAAAAAGACTGCCCAAATCTTAGTGATCAATTATGAAGATTGATCAGATAAAAATTTTATATATATATATATATAGAGAGAGAGAGAGAGAGACTTTTTTAATATTAATAGAATATTAGAAAAATACAAAAAGTTTACTTTTTAAGTAAGAAAATAAACATTTTATTGCCTAAAATGCCACTCCTATAGTAAATATGAACCAGGTGAAGAAAATGCTGGAGTTAAACGTACTTTTCGATCTCAGGCGCACAGTGAACAAAGTCGTGACTCCAGAACTTGAAGGCAGGATTCTTGATCAGCTCGATGAAGGTGATGAGGAGTCCCCAGGGGTGAGGTCTGTTGACGATCAGCCTCTCCAGCAGAACCCTGCAGGACAAGCAGAGTGCAATTAGTCGACAGAGGTTCTGATGAGGTCGACCCGACCCTGGGTGAGCGGCTCTCACCTGGTGATCTGCTCCTGGATGGCCTCGGTGTTGGCCTCAGCAAACAGGTAGAGCATGGTGCAGCTGAAGTAGTGGGTGTGGCTGTTCGGGTAGCGCAGCTGATTGGCTATTGCGTTCAGGAACAAGTATCGCCCTGGAAACACAAGAAAATGGAAACGCTGTCGGGTGATTCTGTTTAACCTTAAATTAATATTCACACTTCTTTCATTACAACCACAAATTCTTGGTATATTATGAAGATTTCATTATGATTACACTAGATAGTAGTAGTTGTAAAATTCAATTTATTCCCACATAAAATCTGAAAGGTGTGGCATGCTTTTGTATTTAACCCTCCTTATATAAGACTGACTGCGGTAACCTTTCCACAACTAAACATTGTCCATCATGGTGAGCGTCTGTACAGGTCAGTTTTCAAGTCTTACCTAGGGCTGGCCAATAAATCACAGACATGGTCAAAAATGAAAAATTGGACTGATATTGATATCCGATTGCAACACCGTTGTTATGCCAGATTTACCAATATTTTATTTTATAACTTTTTTAAATCCGATTACTCGACTAATCGTAATAATAATCGATAGATTACTAAAACATTCATTTACAAAAGCGCTACATAATAATGCAAGTTTGTCTTCTAAAAGACCAACAAACTTTTAATTTTATACAGAAAATTTTATTTGTAAAATATTTTTAAACATCCAAAATAAAAAGAATTACTTTCAACCAAACCCATAAATAAAATGGATTATGATGTAAAACAAACTGTCCTTCAAAAGACCTCATCAAAAGGAAATTATTTTCACATAATGAAGTGATAAAGTGATAAATTACTCCGAGGGTTTTCCTACCTTCAGTGTCCAGGTCCACAGCCAGGTTCTGGAAGATGTCCATATGTGCAGAGTGTGTGATGGTGCTCATGGACGGGGTGCTGCCCTTGTTGTGGATGTGAGCGATGGCCTGTGTGCCGACATACAACACTAACGCATTGATCAGCTGGATGTTGTAGCGGTTTCCAGGCTCGTTCGACACCTGGAAGAAAACAAAAATTAGCAAAATGGCTTCACCATCTTTAAAGTTGACCTGTTATGTTTCCTGTAAGAGGTTAGCATAGGTCTGCAGGCTACACCAATCATGTTCATTACAACGTTTTGTACAAAATCATTCCTAGATAATGAGATTTTAGTCTGCCCTTTTCAGAATGAGCCGTTTTAGGGCTCTGCCACTTTAAATCCAAATAAGTTGCTGCTGGCCACGCCTCCAAGTCAATATTGGGAAGGGGGTTCGATTTTACTTTGGAAACAGAAAAAAATGGAGTTGATAGAATCAGAAAGCTTTGAAGTAATAAAAATGGCTGCAAATAGATGCGCAAATATACAACCATACATCTTTGAAAAGTAGAAGTGGAGCCTCCTGCACAACCAACAAGAAAGCAGCAAGTGGTTTCTGCATGGTTAGTCAACAACAGCTGTCTTTTCCAGAAGTCATTGTACAGCGCATACAGGGGGAAAACCAGCTGACCAAAAGTGATGAAGCTCTACTTAGGCATAAACAGGGTGAGTTTCTGATTTTTAACATTACATCCTGGAAGTTTTTGAAACGGCTCATTTTTGAGACACTAAATTACATTAACGTGTTACTAAAAACCAGCCGGGAGGAATTTCTTTAAGCGGTTAGGCTGTTTTTACAAACAGTAGAGACCCAAATGAAAGTATAAAAATGAGCAAAATTCATATTTTGCATGTTTTTATGTTTCTATTGGGGTCTCTACTGCTGCACCACTTCTTGCAGTCTTGTTGGTTCTCCAGGAGGCTCAATTGCTCCTGGAGAACAAGGATGTACAGTTAAATAATTGCGCATTGTTGCAGCTATTTTCACATGTGAGTGTTAAAAACTCAGAGTTGGAGGGCATGGTCAGTTGCAGTTTATTAGAATTTAAAGTGAGACACTCTAAAACAGCTCAAAATAGAACTAAACAAAAGAATCTCATCTTCTGAGAATGATTTTGTGCAAACAATGTAATGAACATGTTTTGTATAGGCCATAGATCTATCCTAACCTGTTCAAAGAATCATAATAGGTTGCGTTTAAGACTTTTTCGGCCTTAATCTTTGATGCACAGGTTGGGTTTAAGATTTTTTTTAAGGATGCACAGACACTCTGTGATCAGGGAGGAAGTGGTTTTTACCTGCAGGTTGCTGCGAAGCTCAGACAGGAAAGTCACAGGTGAGCGCGTCTTCAGGTAGGAGTCCAGATCCTTCTTGAACTGAGACGGCATGACGCCTGTGAAGTTGGTGAGGATACGTGGAGCGATGTTGATCTCGCTCAGCATGTCCACCTGAAGGAACAGTGGAGAATTAAATTCAACTCCAAATCTGCGACTCATTAACAAAAGTTAAAGTTTAAAGTTTGGAGCTGCATTTGGTTACCTTTAGGTTGGGCGTGAAGGGATCCGGAAGCCTCATGTTGCGTGGGAAGGCACTGAGGATAAGATTGCGGAGCTGGATGCAGTTGGGTGGGATAACATCACAGAAGCCATAATGGTAATCACAGAGGAACTCTGGGAAATCATGCAGCAGGACCAAAAGCACCCTCAGTGTGCCCTAAACAACAAACAAGGAGATATTTCAGACAGGAGAAGCATTAGATTGCTGCAAACTGCTAAATGTGTCATTACTATTCAGTTATTCAAACTTTATTCGTGGCCTGTACCTTGTAGAGGATTTGCATAGGTTTGTTGAGCTCTACGTTCCTCAGGAAGGGAGCCAGATACTTAAAGAGGTCAATCAGCAGCTGTGCATACATGGGCCAACCCTGAAAGAGGTCCGCCATCGTTATTTAATCTCTGACAAATGACAACTTGTGTCTGATGCAGAGGAGGGATACACGGTGCTCCTACCTTCTGCTGGGGCGTGTGCGCCAGCATCCTGGCGATGAAGATGCGATGGGAGATCAGTTCCAGCCAGGCATACACGAAGCCGGGAGCTTTGGTGGGTCTCAGGATGTGGAACGTGTTGCTGCAAGAAAGAGCAGAAACCTAAAGAATCTGATTTCAAAAATAATGAAGCAAGGGATTACAACATAATGACTTTCTGCAAAAGCAATGTAGTCATTCTCCTGTTACCTATTAGATGCTAATGCAACATTCTTTAGTCTAATTTGTTTTTTATCTGATGTTCTTTAGGAGCTTTGTTTTTATTCCAGGAAACTGATATAGGAATTTAAATGTTGCCCAAATTTAAAACATCTCGTTTGTTTTACCAGAAGGCAGTGAGTGTCTGGAAGTTGATGGTCTCCAGGACGTGTTCGGGCGCATTGAGCTCCAACAGCAGCATGATAAAAATGCGATGGTACGGCAGCTGCTGGAAGTCCGTGTGACGGACATCGTGGTCCTGGATCAGCACTCCAACAACAATCCCCAGGACCTGAAGCAGGACGGAGCAGAGTGCGTTTTACTTCTAGATCAAGATGGACTAGATCATCAAGCAGAAAAATCCAGATTACCTTGTTGAGCAGGTTGATCTTTGTCACGGTGTTGGTGGCCTCTCCAGAGTGCTTCACTAGCAAGGCTATGAGCCGGACGAAGGCATCCAGGTTGTGGTAACATTTGGCTCTGATGATGGCTACGCTAGCTGCTGGGTTGTGCTGCTGTTCAGCCTGTGCACGATAGCTGATCTCCACGCACATTTCTGTGCACAGCCGGAAGAACCGCGTGATCAGATCATCGGTCTTCAGTATGCCCTGCTGGTGCATCTGAGGAGAAAACAACCAGGGAGGATGTGAGGGAAAGCAGAAACTCACTAACTCAAGATTAAATTATCTTCAGATCCAGAAAGGACACAGAGTTCCTCAACATTAAGGCTAAAAAAAAACAAAAAAACAAAAACAGCCTTAGCGGTGCTTTTGATTGATAAATGGAACATTAAACAACATATTTGATGTGCACTGACAATGGCATTTGACAAAATACAAAGCATACAATGCAAAATACAATGTTTTTATGGCATAAAGCCCATTGAACTTTCTTATTACAGACGTGTGCTATACAAAGAAACTTGTAACTTGAAGACTAAAGCCTGTAAAGGAGTGCTAACCTGGCCGACGAAGGCAGAGAAAGCTTTGGTGCTGTCCCTGCCAGCTGCAGCTGAGTGATACAGGTTGACCCACTCTCTCAGCAAGTACTCTGCCTTCTCCCTCAGACCTGGAGGATCATCGTATTCAGAAGCTTGGGAAATCCCAGAGTGCATCATGAAGTTGGGCCCTCCGTGTGCTCGGTCAATCATGGCTTCGTAGTTGGAGCGAACGACATCCATCAGCTGGGGAAGCCTGACGACGAGGAGGAGCAAGTCAGCAGAGGTCCAAAATATTGAGATAAACTTGAAATTCAGAACTTCCTGATTTAGATTTAGTTTGTGAATGAGATCATTACCCCTCTGGTGCATTGGCTCTGGAGTGTGCGCAGGTTCTCATCAGAATCTCGATGGTCTGGAAGAGGTCGGCCTCCGTGACATGGCTCACGCTGCGCTCATCCACCAGCAGCAGCTTCACCAGCTGCATGGCAAATGCGACCGCCATGTAATGGAGTCCATTTTCCATTGACTGAAAGACGACAAATCAGCTTAGTAACGCCTCAGAGACTAAAGGGAGAAAACCAGGAAGTGTGTCAGTGTTTCTACCTGCGCCAGGTGCACATCATACTGCTGCATGTTCACCAGATGGTTCCTGATCAGAAGCTCCACTGCTTCCACATTATACTTGTATTCATCCCGACATTCAATCAGACACCTATAATCACACAGATCAGATTTCACATCAGGTTTTCATTAACAGAGCACATGAGTACACTTTTCACAAAGTTAAATTCAGGCACTTTTCCAGGATACAGGCAAGTTTCCACAAAAAGTTTGAATTCACTGTTAGATATAATTTATTACTGATATTAATATCTTGCGATAGTATTTTATATTCTACAGCAGGGACAAAGAAATCTAAAATAAAAATAAAAAAATGTCTTGGTGTATGAAAATATTTGATTTCAACGGTAAATAACGATTTCCAAAATTAGGCTTTTAATCAAATGTCAGATTGGACTTTGTTACAAAATTGTTCAATCAGAACATCAAATACTTAAATGAAATTCCAGCATTTCATAGATTGCGTACAAAATGAAAGATGCTGAGTCCACAATATGCAGTTTTTAGTATTAAACTGTCCAAAAACACTGAGGAGTGAATTTACCTGGTAATCTGCTTATTGCACCACTGAGGTCCGTAGGCCCGTCCATCCTGCAGAGCTTTCAGCACCAGCAGGTGGCACTCTCTGTAGCGAAGCAGCAGGTCAGCATCAGCACCACTGGTGGCGTCCAGGAGACCTTCAACGGCCTTACGAGACAGAAAGCAGCTTGGTTACGCACCAGGAGCCTCATACGTTTCCATAACAACAGCGCCTCCGCTGCCGGGTGTTTGCCACTGAAGCAGTCCTACCTTCTGCAGGAGGCCAAGGGCAGCAATGCCGTCCCTGGAGTTTCGCGCCAAAGCCACGGCTTCCAGTAGGTTCCGCAGTCCCTGGGTCAGCGGGTTCATGGCGAGCGCTGGAGGAATGGCATGAAGGTGTTGCTCCAAGTCTGTGATGCATTTATCATAGATCTGAGCCACGTCATCAGTGGCCCAGGCTTGTTGCTAAGCAATGAAAAGGAAATAAAGTTAAAATTATTTAAAGTTTTTTTTCCTAAATTCCTAATTCAATTACGTTTTATGGGGTTGTCAGAAGGTTCAGAATTACAGGAAGGGATAAAGCAACTTATTTTCAAAACGCCTGTGGAAGAAACGATCATAAAAACCCCCACGAAATTAAATAACTCAATGTAATTACAAACTCTTTCTAGAAAATGTCATTCATTTGAAACCTAAAATGTATGTTTATTAATGTAATGACATCCTAAGATTCTGTTGAGGTTTTCTAAGTATAACCCCAAACTTTCCCTTTTGTTAAACAGTAAAGTTACCAAAACTTACCTTCATGGGTTGAGCCAGGAAGCCAGTGGGTTGGGAGAGATCGTTGCTCGGTAAGAAACCGGGAATGTTCCTCGCAAACTCTTCATAAACAGCCAGCTGTTTAGAGTCCACTCCTCCCACCTGAGACAGAGAGCAGCAGTGAGGAAGGCTGGCGAGTGCTAGCTGGTAGCTTCATGACCAGGCAGTGCGGCATTGTTACCTTGAGCCTGATCTGTTCCGGCATGCGCTCAGCCTGGTAGGTTAGGACAACGGGGTCACAGTAGCGACGGCCTTCCTGCCGCGCGTGCTTCCTCAGCTCAAACTCCTTCAGCAGAGAGCAGATTAAAACAATGATGAGTAAAAAGCGTTTGGAAATACCTTGCTGCTGAAATGTGCTAAACAAATAAATTTCTGATTTGATCAGTAATATTAAGAATTACCTGAGGTTGTTGTGTTACACTTCAATTTACGTTTTATTTTTTCACCAAATCTGAATTATCAATCTTAGGATCCTGTTTAAATTATGTGACTGACTAGAGGAAGAGACAGTAAACTAGAACATTTAAAACAATTCTATAAGGTTTCATATTGTATCAAATTTCACCTGTTTATACTTAAAAATAGGCTGGTGAATAAATTTATGTAATTTAAATTACCAGTATAATAAAAATATGCATTATAGTCACAAATAGGAGTGAAACACATAAATCTTGAACACATTTTATAATCTTTTTTTGAATCTATTCTTGAATAGATTCAGAATTCCCATTACTAGGAATTTGAATTAGTTTTCTGCACCTCTATATTCGACCTACTAACAGGAGCCACGATGGAGAAGAGTCAGAGTTATCGACTCACTGTGGCCAGCCGCTTGTCCATTTCAGGTCCAGCTTTCTCCACTGCAGTTTTCTGGATGAAGCAACAGGCCAGTTCACAGTTATCCTGAGCAATCCTGGCTGCAGCCTCCTCCATCATTTCTCTCTGTTGTGGCGTCGGCGCCTGGTGATAACGACAAACACAGAAACTATGACAGACTCTGACATGGGAAGAATAAACTGTGAGGTGCATGAGCCGCCAGGAGTGCTTGGCTCACCCTGAGCGCCGCAGCGAAGCTGTTCTTCAGATTGGTGGCGATGCTCATCAGCAGCGGCTCACGGCAGGTGATCATGGCCATGCCAGCGGTCAGGTTTCTCATCATGTGGTGGGCGGCTACGCGCATGCGAGACTCCTCTGAATCCAGGGCAAAGTCCTTCCTGATGATCTGCTCACATGTTGTCATGGCTATTTTGATGGAACGGTCCACCACGGGGTGCACCAGCTCCTGGACCGCTCGCTCCACAGACTGACGCACGCACTGCTTGAGCTGAGGATGAGCCTGCAGCAGAGCAATCTGCAGGCAGGAAGGAGAACAGGATCCCTGTCACATCACCTGAGAGGTGTCCGCTGGACCAGTGGATCATATTTATCTGTCTAATTTTCCCGGGATCATTAATATTAAATTGACTTACGTTGACATTAATGTTGATATGTGGAGCCAGGCCTGCCAGGGCGTAGACATTGATGTCATGGTAACTGAACTGAGGCGTGGGCGGCCCGGTGGTGGTGCAGGTGGTGGTGGTGGCAGCCGGGGTTGTGGAAGGAGCTGGAAATGGAACAAAATCACCTGTTGGCCACAAAAAGCAGATCAGAAAAACAACAATAAGAACTTCAGTAACTTATTTTAAAGATGCAGTATACAACTTTTATAAAGGGGGGGTGAGACCTGGTCTGCCTTCCCCCAGTGCTAACTAGAAACAAACAATCAGAGCCAAGAGGATTGTCTTAGTGCTGTCAATCATGACTGTGTGTGCGCAGCTCCCTCCCATTTGCCATCTGCAACCATGCAGCTTATTCCTGTCAGCAGTGAATGCTAAAGCTAGTATCATGGCCACCGATGACAGAGGATAAATAGTTTTCCTGTGACTGTGAGTTGTTCCTCTGCTTTTTGCACATTTAGTAGGGTATTCAAGAGACTGATTGACAGCATTAAACCTGCCTCCCGGCTCTGATTGGTTGTTTATTACCGAAAGCAGGGTACTCATTCACACCGAAACAGTAGCTCAGTGAAATGATTGATCTTTTCACAGATTATCTGCCTCATATTATACAGCCGCAACATGACGACATTTTAACTAATATGTTAAATGTTTGTCTTTTTGTTTTTTTCAAAAGTACTGCAGCTTTAATTCACATTTTACTTTAAAGCTACAAAAGATTTATATTTATGGTAATTTTTTCAGTATATTTCTGGAGAATGTGAAAACAGAAACTTGGCATGATATGACAACCTGTGGTAGGAGGCGGCAGGATTTCGTCTGGTGGCTTCGCTTCTTTCTTTGGTGCAGACAGCTGCTCCTCCAGGTTCTTCAGCTTCTCTTTGTCCTTCAACAGGTTCCCCGGCTTCAGCTCGTTGATGTCCAGAGACAAGTTCTTGCACAGAACTTCAATCTCAAACTTCAAATTCAACTGAAGCAAAAAAGAAAATAAATTAGAAAAAAATGACTGGATAGAAAACAACTGAACAAATTACCGCCACTTCATGATACTGTCAACAGTGAACTACCAACTCCCGGTCAATTCCCTCCCTTATTTCATGTCTTAACAACTATGTGCAAGTGTATTTTTAATTAATCTTAGTTTTATTATAGTTCTTAACACAAAAAAAACTTACATATTTTCCATGTATACCCTGTTTCTGTTTACTAGATGCATCAGAGCTGGAAAAACATTAAATGTGTCACAAACACCAAATTCCCAGTTGCTGATTATTCAAATATTCTAAAGATTAATCTAATCTAGTCCGACTGCCATTTTCCATTACAATTAAAAGTGGTGACAAAATAAACAGCTTTAGCTCTCATTTTGACCAAATAGCGAATTTATGGCACAAGCTGAGTGAAACCTGTAAGAAAACCAGAGCTGCTCCACCTCTGGGGTGGAGGGAGTTATTTACCTTGAGGTCATGTTCCTGATGGAGCTCAGCGAGAACATTCATGATGGCCATGGTCCAAGGGTTCTGAGGCCGGAAGACCTGCAGCATGACAATATATAATTAGCAATTAAATCCAATTTTATTAATATTGTACATTTATAAAACCACAGCACAAGTTTTGTACATAAAATGTTAAAAAGGAAAAACCTGAGCACAGAAAAAAATATATTTTTAACTACAAAGTTAAAAATCACTCTTCAGATTTTATGTTTTTTGGGGTCTTTTTGTCCCTGATGTTTATAGAGAAATACAAAAGCATTTGTGTGTAAAAATCAACTTGAACCGACACATTAATCAGAACACATTCATCCATTTGCTCACCATGCTCCGTAGGCTAGACTCCAAGACTTTGGCCACAAAGGGAACCACATAGAGGAGCTCCTGCTGGCCTTTCACATAGGCTTCTAGCAAGAGAGATTTGAGCTCCAGGTCCTGAAAAAAAAAAAAAAACAAAACAGGAAGAATGTGTTTTGCGCTGCTGTAGGACAAAAGCTGTGCTAGTATTTACAGCGTGATTCCAGCTCTTACTGTGTAGAGGATTGGCTTGTTTTTGGCCAGTGTGATCATGCCCAACCAGTGGCCAAGGTTCTTCAGCAGGGAGCGATCGGAGAAGTTAGCAGCTGCCTTGTCAGAGGTTAGAAGCACCTGTCACAAACAGATGTACAGAGAGAGATGTAACTAATTATTGCAGTAATGCCTGGAAAATAAGATCGAACCTCTTACAGGGACTAAACATTTTTTTGAAGTGAAGGTGTACCTTGATATTCCTGTACGTTTCATTGAGAACCATCTTGACAAACTCCGGGTTCTTCAGTGTGTCCAAAAAGTTGGAATAGAGACTATGAAAGTTTGGCTCAATGCTAACGCGCTTCATCACAAGGTACTGAGACACCCACGGCATAAACTCTTCCTTCACAGTTTCCTTCAACTCCTCTACCTGTTTTTTGAAAAACAGAAAACAGGTGCTGCTTAAAGAAGACCAACGAAACACCAGGGAGTAAAGTATTTTTGGTTATGTCCTTTTTGTCATATTACTCAGAAAATATAAAGACAGATACAGGTACCGACATATTGGCTAAGTTACACAAAAATTAAGATTCTTAATGAAAGTAGGATTTCAACTAAAACTTTTTAATAAGTAATGCTTTAAAATTCAAGTACATTGTATAAGCAAAATATTGGAAATAATGAATAAACTTCCTTCTGAAATTCAGAAATTATTTAATTGAATAATAATATTTGAACATGCTAAAGAGTAAAGTGTGAAACTAGAATGAGTTTATTGATCTCAAATTATTTTCTTTCATGGTGAGCTTTGAAATATAAAATTTTATGGACAGAATGCATACAAGTTATACCAAACTTGTTCAGGGAACAGCCAATAGATAAGACATTTTATTTTCTAGTTTTTGGGTTCCACACCCCTTTCTGATGCCGCCCTGGTTAACTTCCCACATTTCGAAAACTAAACTGTCCAAACACTTTAGGTCAACACAGGCAGTTTAATCTGTGTTATGCTATATTAGCGCGTAAAAATGTTCAGATTAACTGCTAGTGCCAATGTTGACATCCCTGAAATGAAAAATAAAGATAATCTGAATTTTTCTTTACCTTCTGTGTCATGTTGGACTGAGAAAGGTTGTTGAAGATGAAAGCAATCTTCTCTTGGACATTCTCTGGAGGTTCTACAATCCGTTCGGTTTGATCCGTCGCCACCAGAAGCGTGTCGATGTTGGTAGTGTTTATGGAAGGCTGGACGGAGAAACCAACATTTGTGAGCGTGTTGGTGAAGATTAACAATAATGAGAGTTACATTGAACCTACAGGCATATCCTTCTTGAAGGTGCTCTGTGTGGGCCTTGAGATGGTGCCCGTTTTGGCTGCAGTGGTCGTTGTGGTTGTGGTGGTGGCAGCCAGTGTACTGGGCTGGCCCGGCTGGGGGGCTTTGAGGCTGGGCGGCTGCTGGGACTGAGCCTGAGCGTGGGCCAGGGCAACACTTCCAGGTGTAGTGATGGATCCCTGCATCTTCACCGGAGGGTCACGTGACTGTTGGCCATACTCGATATACTGCACACACAGGATGTTTAAAGAAGCAGAGCGGGAGAGTTAATCTATATGAAGGCAAGACGCGGCATAGCCCTAAAAACACTCAGAGAGCGTCATTACCTCTTGTAAATGGTGTGGAAACTGCAAAAAGTGAGCAATTGAAGCCAAGTGTTGACAGTACTGAGGGTAGTCTTTAAGTCTACAAATAGAAATTATATCTATTAGCCTTAAACACATTACATTTCACATGAATGACGATGAAAAACCTATTTATAGACCTGTTTTTGAATCTATCCAGTGCAGCAATTCCAAAGTAATACATTTTGGATCCAAACGGTTTCCGTAAGGCTTCGAGAACATATCGCAGAGCCAGACCCAACGCCATGTAGGTAACCAGACCCTTCTCAATGATGCCACCAAATAGGCAGGCAGTGATGTGCAGTTCTTTGTCCGGGTACTGAGGGAAGAATCGATATTCCTCAAATAAGTTTCGAAGCATGCAGTTGAACACCTCTCGTTCTCGCTTGATGGTCGAGTCCTTAAACCTCTGAAGCATCTCCAGAACCTGGAGAGAAACAACACTATTTAGACATAAAACACCAGAGCTCACACAAAACATAAAATCTTACCAAGCATTTCTTGTCTAGTTCCTAAATATGTGAATCTTTTAGTGTCTAGAGAGGCAATTAGAATGTTTTCTCCGTTTGATAAAATGACTGACAGTTAAAATCATTAGACAAAAAGGATGAACAGAGTGACAACATTTAAACAATAAGAGGAAATGGAAAGTTTTCCAGATTTACACCAAAGGCTTTAAATCAAAGGTCATTTACAACTTGATGAGTTTACTTAGTGTATTCAGTGATGGGAAGTAAAAACCTGACAACAATATCATTCAAACTGGTGCTTACTTCGTCCACAGACATGGTCGGGTGAGGTGGATGGTTGTAGATACGCTGGAAGTAACTGTTTGCTTCGTCGTCGATCTCCTTACTAAAGTGCTGGTTAGCCTCTGGCCACACCTGAGAAAGATCAGCTAGAAAAAAAAAAGAGCAGAAATATTACCTTTAGATCGCACTGCAGCACAAATTTAAAGTCTTATGAACATCAGCACTGACTCGATGAAAATAACCCCAATACAATCATGTAAAGGCATCATTTAAAATAAAAAAAAAAGGTTTCTCGCAGGATTTAGTATTTACAAATATCAACACTGCCTGAAACATTTTTATTAAAATTTTGACGTGATGGTACAAAACATTTCCTGATTTACAGCTTTTTTTTTTAACCTTAATTTTTTTTGTCAATGGAACCAACATAGATCACCTCAACTTCTAAAGCTTCAAGTCATCAAATTTGCATAAAATTCCCCAACAGTAACTGTGACCTTTGTTTTATTAGTGAAAATGGAATTGACTGACTGGGATCAGAACTTGGAAGCAGATGTTTCCCTAATTCAACAACGTGATTGGGAATTAAGATCAAAACATAAAAAGTAAATTATAGTTTGGTTTCAGCACCAAAAAATAAATAAAAATAAAATAAAAAATATCACTTGAGATGCATCGATCAGGTTCTGCATGGCTAATATAGATTTTCTTCCAGGTCTGACCTGCCAATTGTTTGTGTTTTTCTTCCATTTGAAGAGCATTAACACAAAAGAAATTATACTTCAACTTCATTAATGGAAGTAATAATCCCAAAACTGAACCAAATGCATCTGGTTTATCCTGGAAACACCCAAAACAGTAGTTCTTCGCATGAATAAATGTCCCAACTTAAGAGAAAAATTGTCCCATTCCAATCTCTGATAGATGCATCTCTTCTAAAACACAATTAAATGGGGCAATCAGCGTAAGCAGACAAGGAATGGAAGACTGATCTGTACTTCCTCTTCAAAATTGCTACAATTTTTCAGAAATTTAAAGCAAATTCGGTGGGAAAGTTCATGAAAATTGACTCAAGGATCCAAATCAAGCAGTTCAAGTTGAAATTTACGAACCAAAGTAGTTGTTATTTGAAGAGGAAATACAGCGCAGAGCAACGCAGGGCGGGGCTCTCAGTCACACCACTACCATCGCCACTTACAGGCCTTCATCTTACTCTGCTGAAAGGTAGGAGGGTTCAGGACTGGTGTGCTCATCTTCCTGGTACCGAAGGGATCCGTGCTGACTGACGGCATTCCCAGACTGGAACCGATGCTGGACCCGATGCTGGAGCTGATGGCTGAACAAAGCAGAAACTTCAATCACACACAGCTTAACCAACATAACTTCCACTTAACCGTGACTTTACTATGGCATCTTGGATTCATGTTGGTTTAATGCAATGAACTACTCACTAAAGATGCACCTTTATAAAAGTTCTTTTTTTTTTTTTTTAAGCATATTTGTTAAAACTGTTACTATATATAAACAGGCTCTGATTGGTTGTTTCTGACCAAGCTGTGTATGTCTGCAGTTAGAACTGGGAGAATGTGGAGGAGCTCAATTTTTTTCACAGATCATCACGTAATAAATACTGTCACAACAACATGATCATCTCAACTTGGCCTATCGTAACAAATTTTGCTGGATGATAAATTGTCTCCAGAAGTTATTGCGATATTAATAATGTTTCCAGACTATTTTAAGTAACATAGTGGTAATGGCATAATAATGCAAGAACACATCCTCAAAGATTAATAAACTTTAAATTATAATGAACATTTAACACTGAAACTGGAAAATATTAAAAATCCAAAATAAATAAAACAAACAATAAAAATGTCTCTGTAAACAATTATCATTAAATAAAATGGCTAATTGAGACCAAGACATCAGACTGATTGCTTTTGTCATCCAGTTTCTGGAAGAAAGAGCGATTTGAGAAAAATAATAAGTCATTGATCTCATTTTAACTTATGTGATTGATTTATTGCTTATTGCAGCAGGCCTAGTTTTACCAAATATCTAAAAATCTTTTTTTAAGTTACATACTGCATCTTTAATCTGATTTGTTAAACTTACAGTGACAGTGTTGTGTTAGACTGTCTGGTCAGAAATATCAATGTTTTTGTGTGTGAAGGAAAACCAAAAGGGATATGTACCAGAGTCCATACTAGGAAGCTGGGAACTGATACTGCTATGAACCCCAAAAGGTGTGGTTGGGTTCGGGTTTGGAAGAGGAGGGAAGGCCTTTGAGGGGGACAAAGGGTTACTGAGAGCCGAGCTCAGTGAGGTGGCGAAGCACTGCATGCTCTGAGTGTGGGAGGTGGCAGTGCTGCCCAGACTCAAGGCGCTTATGCCAGTCAGAGTGTCCATCTGGAGAACAGAAGGTGGAAAAGACTGAACCAGAGCTAAACGTAGCAGATCTACAACAATACGAAATGTTTTCTGTCAAAGTACCGTTTGTTTGTCACATGCCGATACCTGTACAGGTGAGATGGCATCCAGGCTGCTGGTGCTTGGGGCGCGCCCCTTCGGCATCACTCCTGGTGGAGGCTGCCGAGCTTTATTCATTACATTGCTACGGTTGGCAACCATGGTGAGGATCGTCTCCGACAATTCCTGGGACACACTCCTGAGGGGGGATAAGAAAAATTAAATATACCCGTTGACACATCACTGGTCAAGTAAGAACAGCAGAAAAATAAAGATAAAACATTCATGAAAATGCGACAGAAGTTAATCACACATTTTACAATCAAAATTAAGTTGCAAATAATACAAACCACATGTTTAAGTTTTTCTGCAAGAAAGGATTTAAAAAAGGTTTCGTACCAAGTTTGCAAAATGGATTTTTTTTCAGCAATATGAACAGAAAACATTTGAAAATATTGCTGAGATTACCCATGTCTAATAAAAATTAGATCTGCATGCACCAACATCTGCTTTTATGTAAAAGTCACTGGATAGATGTGGTCCTATTCACAATGAAATGAAGGAGAACCCAAAAAGTGTGAAAACGACATTGCACATTTTCAATTGTGAAAAGATTTTATTTTTGCCTTAATTAGAAATAAAACATGTCCATCTGCATCATCCACCTCTGCTGGAGGGGCAAAATTGTATCATTCTTGAAATGTGGGGCCAAACAAAATTATTAGAGTACAATATTCAGCTCCCTGCAGACATGTTGTAAAAGAAATGCCATTTCCTTTTTAACAGCCTCTTACATTGTCTTGCTTCCCCTGATTTTACTTTTGAACACCTCAATCACAGATGAAAAAAATGACTAAATCCTGCAGTAAAAGCTCCTTCACTGTTGTTGCATCATACTCCCAGTGGAGTATGGTGCATTCAATGATCGGAAAATGTTCAGATTTTTTTAAGTTTCCGACAGTGCCAATTTCATCCCAAACACCAATAAAACAACAATAGTCCTAACAGCAAACAATGCTTCTTCTCACCCTGCACATGACTGCAAACAGGCAAGCATGGTGGCTAAAGTCTCTGGGGGCAGCTGGGCACTTTTGGGCTGGTCCTTGTCAGGAGCCAGACCTCCCATGATGGATGGGCAGCGTCTCTTCAGAAACGTAACACATGCCTGGATGAATGGTTCCTATGATGGGGAAGAAACAAACAAAAAAATAAATAAAATTAGGATTTAAATGACTTAATATTTAGCAAAAGCTCTATTAAAAGTATTTGCATATATTTTTCAGACTTACTCCATGCTCCCGGATTTTGTCAGTCAGCCATTTATCAAGTTTGAGGTATTCACGGCGAGAGGCGAGTGCAGCGAGGTCAATGACAAAGGCAAACGGAGTAGCATTCAGCAGCATTGATAGAGACTGAAAAGAGAAACGGATTTAGTCATTTGGAACTACAAAAGTTAAAACTTTACTCAACAATGGCAGAAAATAAGGTTTTGCCATAAAGATGAATCCATTTTTTAGAAAATGAGTAAAAGATTAAACAGTAAAAATAAACCTTCAAGTCCTGGGCCACATCCAGGATGCGAGACAGCTTAGCCTGGTCGTACTGCTCCCCTCTCATGTACCACTCAGCCATCGAATGCATAATCAGCTGACGAATGGAAGGAGACTGACCCTGTGGATGAGAACGCCAAAATAACAGTTAGCTTTGAGTCAGTGATCAAAACACAATAAAAGAAAAAACATGTCAAATGTCAGTAGCTGAATAATACTGGTTTATTCAGCTAAAACTAGAAAAGGACCAACCTGTCCATGCCAGGCGTAGTGCAGGATAATGGCAGAGTTGGGGTGGTTGCCAAGAAAGATGGGCATGAGGGTGGAAATGAGCTCATGGCGCAACGTGTGCCAGGAGGTGGAGATCTGCAGTAGAGCCAACACCAACATGTCCGGGCAGTGCTTGATGGGGAAGCTGAAGAGCTGCTTCACCTGTTCGTATTGCCCAAGCTCAGAGAGTCTGAGGAGACTCTCCACCAAGTCCAGACTTTTCCTGCAGGACGTTACAGAAACTTTTTAATAGAAATCAACAGAAAACTGTTTGATATTTTGAGAGAGATTAACATTTAAAGCAGTGGTGACAAAGCTTTTTGCCCCAGAGGCCAAAACTGGCTAATGTAAACTATAGGTGGCCACAAAATTTATTAAATTAAAAAATGCTTTTGTGATTTTTTTTGTATGTTTTGTTTAATCTGCTCACCATTTTTTAAAAATTAAATCTGTCAACACTGCACAAACACAATATCTCACCAAATATATTTGTCTAGTTTTTGAGTAAATATCTTATAATCCTTGAAGTAAGAAAATTTGTAAGTAACTTTCCAGCAAAACATAGGAGGATGTTTTAAGTCAATAAATCCTTAACATTGATGAAAAAGTACTACTTCTACTGGTATATTATTTCACTTAAAACATGGAAAAAATGTCTCAAGTAATCCACCAATAGAACTAGTACTTTTTCATCAACATTAAGGATTTATTGACTTAATACAAGTTCCTATTTTGCCAAAAAGTTACTTGTGAGTAACTTTTTACTTTAAGTGTACAAAGTGCTTTTTACTTTAAGTGTACAAAGTGCTTTGTGCTTTTGCAATGTATCATTAAAGTTCCAAAACATTAAAAGACCTTCGGAATGTTGCTTTACTTTTTTTTGGGTGAATAGTTTTCTGTTTTGTTGGCCAAATTTTTACCATTATCTGACTTGTGGTCAGAGGCTGAACAAAATTATTTTAAGGGTCACATTTTGGACACCCCTGCTTTAAAAAATTACTCAAACCTTCTGTCTGTAGTCAGAGTAATGCCTTACACATGTAACACATTTATATTATATCTTTTAAATGCAGTAGTAAGACATCAGCTTTTCTACCATGTAGCAATCTCCCTGTTGTCATCCTCAGGTGGGGCTTTAAGGAGGTCAATGACCACAGTGTGACACGGGTAGTCAGCAAAGCAGAACACTTCTGGGTTCATCAGAGAGTACTGAATAAACGACAGCTGGAAAACAGAAACTCACACTTAGGAACAAAATACTATGTCAAATCTAGATGCCATGTTTGTCCAACACCACTTACCTGTCCCTCTGCGTGTTTCCATGAGCGGTAAATGAGATCGACAGGGAAGACCTCCATCCCCAGCCCCCGCTGGATCCCATACACCACGATCTGCAGACCCTTGCTGTCCCGGATCAGAAATCCGGGGTGGTCCAGTTCATACGTCACCTCTTTGAAGTTCAGGTTGGGATTCTAAGACAGTCGTGAAACAAAAAACAAACAAGAAACGTTTAACACAGTTACTTTTCTGAGCACGTAGAACAAGATTCTACTACAAACAGAATTGCAGCTGAACAATATCTGGACAGCCTCTTGGCAGACTTGTTGGAAATTGCACTGAAAATATCAATTATGGATCAGTATAAATTTTCTAGGATTTTTTTTACTTTACCATGCCTCCACTCCACTCTCTGCGCTTTAGGTTCAATATTTATAAAAATGCCCAACTGTGCTGATAGCATCACACCTGCAGAACTCCAGGAAAAATCGAGTAACTAAGTGACTTTAGTTAATAGAATATTTATTCAGAGTAATTCCATTCTTATTTCCAAATTCCATCACTTTCTATAAGAAAACACACAAAAAAATCTCGATACTTCTGACAACCAATCAAACATAAAAAACAAGGTTTATTTTCACAATCAAACGCTTTCCTTACCACTTCTTTGACAATGTCAATGAGAACCTCAACATTCCACGTATGTGCCTGTGAGCCGTCATTCTTGTCTTTACCATCACTCCAAATTCCACTTCCTGGAGCAGAAATGGACTGTGGGGGGGAAATTATATATTATAACAATGTAATAATGTGTAAACTTAATAAAAAAGCAAACTGGAGCTGCATTTATATTTAAAACTTCCGGTGTAGGTAAAGCATGTAGCATCACACCTATGTTGTGAAGTTAATTTAGGCGAAAAACAGACGCCTTACCTGAAGTGGGATGCCGTCAGACAGGCCGGAGTGCGTCCGGGCCATCATTCCCAGAACCCTGGCTACCTGGCTGGCTGTCACCTCTCTCACCCCATACTGGAGGATTATGTTTCTGCATTCATCAAGACTGAGACAGAAGGACACCAACCATGTCAGGGGTGAATGTCCAGACAACTCTGGAACTAAAAATTCACAACAGCTCATTTCACACTGAACAAAGAGAACAGAACAGAACTCAGAAATAAAGATCGGACTGTTCAAACTGCAATCAACAAATTGCAATTTGCAACTAATTTTTGCAGCAGTTCATTTTTCTATAATCAGAAATTGTTTGTGTTTTTTTTTTTTTTTGTTTGTAACTTTGTGAATAGTTACTCTGCCTTCTGTATTGGCTGTTGAGATCATTTATTTTTACATTTTTTAACTTTTTAGTTTCAAATAGAGTCCCAGTTTTTCTTTAATTACATTCATTTTGAATTCCAACATGATTAGATTCACTGTAAAAGTACAAAATCTGACCAAGTATGTATATGCAATTTCTAGTATAAATATCTGAGTACACTTAAAATGATACCAAAATAGCTTACATATAACTTTTTAGCAAGAAATATGATCTTGTTTTAAGTCAACAGTTCCTTAATATTGTTTAAAAAATTACTAATTGCATTGGCAGATTATTTCACTTATAACGTGAAATAATCTTCACGTTATAAGTGAAAGAATCTGCAAATGGAACTAGTAATTTTTCATCAATATTAAGCAATTGCTTACTTAAAAAAAGCTACTATATCTTGCTGAAAAGTCACCTCAAAGTTAGTGCTTTTGAAATAAGACAAAACTAACATATTTGCACTTAGAAACTGGTCCAAAAATACTTTGTAAAATTTTGTGTCTTTGTGGTGAAGAGCAAAAACTATAGAATTAGCTTACTGAACTCACCTGGCACAAAAGCCGTAACCAACTTCCTGAATGAAGTCTGCAAGAGAACTCTCCATGATGGTCTTAGCTAACTCCCCGGAATCTGGTAAGATCCTGTCCATGGGAATGTCCCGTTTTTCAGGGTACAGCAGTGGTGCGAGCACCACAGGACAGCGCTCTTGGGGGAAATCTGACAGACACAGAAATATGTTCATAAGTTCAAAATGAGACATTGATTATTCATCATCAGGCAGATGGATGCCATGTTTTTTTCTTTTTTCTTTTAATACCTCGGCAAAGTGTCTTAAGGAAGGCGTCAATCTGCTCCTGCCCTACCCCACTGGCTCCCTTCTGTCCGAACAGTAGATGGGAGAGCAGCAGGTGCAACACCTCTATGGGAATGTCTTGGAAGCCACCTTCCTGGTTTCCTCCGAGATCTGCGTCAACGTATGACCGCAGAAGGTCGGGAAGTTTCTGCTTGATGAACTGTGCAGCTGAAACAACAACAATAAAAATGTCACGGTTAAATTTAATATTTGGTGGAAAAACATGAGAAAGCAATAAAAAAAATTTTTTTTTTTAAAAACTGAAAATATTTTATGTTGAAACATGCAAGACTCTGCTACAACACTTACCAAATCCCCGAAGATCTGTGTTGCTGGAGTTAAGCAGAGCAAGGCCAAATATTACCTGGAAAATAGAAAAATAAATCACATAAAGATGGCTCTGACATGTTTTATCACCTTTTTGCTAAACAGAACACAAAGGTTTTCAGTTAAAATCAAAAAGAGATACGTTAGCACACATATCTCTAAACAAAGTCCAGTGAAGATCCTCCTCACCTCTTGAACCTTGTTGAGTTTAAGTACTTTACTCAGCTGAGTAAACAGGTGGGTGGATGGCTTCAAACTCTGAAAGATAAATTGAGAACATCTTTGATCAAACTTAAATTTTTGATTTGCTAATTTGCACACATTAAACGTACAAAAATTAACATACAACACTCCAGTTCTGTTGCATACCAGTTAAAGAGACCTGAATTCCACTTCAATTTAGAATAATTTAAAGTCTCAGAAAAAGTCTAAGCATTTCTTCGAAGCAAAAACAGAAGATTACAGTTGAGCTCTAAAACTAAATGACAAGACAATTGGCTGCCAATCCAGAACCAAAAGTACAGTGGAAGCTCTGGATATTAACTGAGCCCATTAGCATTTTATAACACTGCTTACCTTCTGATAGTGCAGGGGATTGTCGATGGCGTAGCAGAGAGTAGAGATAAAGTTTGGCTTTGATATCAGCGACACACACTCCTGAATCAGAAACTGTGTCTGGTAGTGAGGAAAGAAAGAGCAGAGATGTATCAGCAGCAGAAACAAACCACGACTTCAAAATTTTATGCAAAAGAAAAAAAACTTGCTGTGGCAATTGAACATGAAAAGAAAAAAACTGCTCCCAACTTAAAGGGTCAATTTCCATTTCTGTTTGGTACGACTTCATTTATACAGACAGGGCTCTAGAATGCGACCAATTAGGTCACAAATGTGACCTCATTTCTCCATAGGGCACCTAAAAAATATCTTATTAATAAAATTCACTATCACATAAAGGCCACTAGAGCCAATAAAACTTTTAAAAATATATATATGTTTTGAAGTTTAAATTTCAGCTCAGTTGGGCCCATTTAAGCACTTTTCAGTAAGTTTCCTCTCTTGTGCAAATAAGCGTCAATAAAAGTACTTTATGCTAGCTATTTTGTTAATCATTTTCAAGTCAAAATTGTGTTAATGGAAAGTGATTTAAAGAAAAAAGAAAACTATAAGACTGTGATTTTAAATATGACGCAGTCAAACACTTGAGTGAACCTAAGAAAAGCAATAAGGCACGCCAGTGTAAGAAATTAGTCTAGGTTAAAGTCAGAAGCTCTCAAATATTTCAAAATGCCATAAAAAGTTGCCCAAGCTGAAGATAAATGTGACTGTTCAAAGATTACCTGGTGAAAGTCCTTGCCACTGCTTTTACCATCGCCACTGAAATCCACATGGGAGAAGAGACAGCGTAGTAAATGCCTGTCTGCCTCAGGACCGTGACGATTTACAATCTGGAATCACACACAGAGACAACTTCTTTTACACAATCCACGCAGATAAAGATTTTACAAGCTCTTCAATAAGCAATACATATTTCAAGAACTGTTCTCTTCTCAAAATAGTCATTACATGCGAGTCTAAAGATTATTTGTATCATGTACCTTACACGTATTATTAGAAAGACATAAAAACAAGGGATTGTTCTTGAAAAACGAATAGCCAACTTCTAATAGGGCAAAGTCAGCTAAATCATTTCTTGATAGGAAAACATCAAAAGCAGCATTTAAGCTGTAAGAGAGACTGCATGAAGCAAATGATCGGTCACTCCCAAGAATCTAAACAAAGAGGGTGGATGATTTAGATAAAACTAAATATATTTTAAATGAATACACATTTTGAAGGGCCCAAAAGTTTTTCACATTTTTTCGGCACAATCTAGTTGGGCTAATCGGACTCATCACTGCACACCGAACTCGAAACTCTGCAGGTGGTTTTTAACTTAACTGGTGTTTGAATGACAGTCAGACATTACAGAACAGATGTCAACAAGTTGGTTAAGTCAAATACATAACTGATGGTATTTTGACAGTTTACGTTGATTTACAAGCAGATCCGGGAACCTAATACAGACTAAATGCAGTGGATGTTGCTCCTACTTACATGCTGTATTTCTTGCTGGCTGGCTCGGTAGTTTTTCTTCGTTAAATTGTCCACCAGATAGCTGATTTGAGACAAAGCCAGCGAGAGCGAGTCAAGATTCATTGCTGGTTGGGGCGGAAGCAGGCAGCCGAGCACGGCGCAAAATCACCATTATTCCCCTTTAGTCACTTCAGTGATAGGTTACTTCTGCTCCCCCCCCCCAAAAGGTGCGACAAATGTTGTCTTCCAAATGTGTGCTCCGATCAGTGGCTCCCAGTGCTAACAGGTAGAATCCTTCAGTTTAAAACCATGGACAGCATCTGTAACAGAAGAACAGTTTTTCTAAGTCATTAGGAAACAGATTTTTTCTGTATCAGCAATATTTTTATGTGAGCAAATACTTTTAAGACAAAACAATATTAATCAAGAAGTACAACAAATGTTCTGGGATTACATTTAATTATGTTCTATTCGTGTTACACCTATTTTCTATTTACAGTGGTGGTCAGTTATGTGTATTTACACTGTGCTGTCCAAAAAAATAAATAAATAAATAAATAAAGATATTTACATAATTATGTCTGCTGAGGCAGAATGTTGATACAATCTGGAGAGCAAATATCCACCCACCACAGTGTAGAATATGACTTAAAAACAGGGAAACCAGCCAATCATAGTATCACTCTTAGAATGCAGTTATGGTTTAAAAGAAATTAATTGTTACTCCAAATTATGTGAATAGGAATAACTACAATAGATTTTAAGTTAACTGCATCAATCCCAACTCCCAAGTATGTAGGGAGGAAAGAAAAGAGTTCCAGTCACACAAATAAAATCAGCAGTTTTCTGCAATAAGACTATAACAAATGATTATAGTGATGACGCCTAATAACTTCATTAGGGTCATTTTACACTTTATGGACACATGTTTGAATAAAAGTTAAACATATCTAGTTGATGCAGACTGGCATGTTGACTCCTCTTCTTGAACAAGAGCAATGGTCAAGAAGAAATGTATGTGATTGTTTCACAATAGCTACTAACTCAAAATTAGTTCTCAGATTAATACTGTAATAATTGAGCTTTTTAAATCAATACCCCACAGTGACACTGACATAAAAACAGGAGATGTAACATGTCTGCTTCTTTCAAATTTAAAATCAGCAACTGATATAAGTTTTTAAAGTTTAACTGTAACATATTTCGTGTAAATGCATTTTAACCTTACAGGTGTAAGTAGAAAGTTGAAAGTGAAAATTTTATATTTTCCCAAAAGTGACCAAATGATTGTATATGAATGTAATTATGCTATTACACATGAGTTGTTAGATTTACTATATCGCACAACGACTCAAAAAAATATGAATTATTAGTTAGAGCCATAATATGCCTCTAGTTTAAATGAGATCAAACTCCATAATTTTATAATACACCATAAATCCATGTCTTGTGGTTCCAATTCTCCTTTGGGCCAGTGACTGTTATGAAATACAATGGTACCTTATCAAATCAAAATAACTATGAGTAAGTAACATTACTATAATTACATAATGTATACAAGAGAACATATTTCTGAAAAATATGTAAAACTATTAGTTGTTAACACATGGATGAATTTAAGCATGATCAAAATGAAGTTCATAGGCTCCTCTTTTTCCAAAAAAAAGATAGTAAAAGTGAAAAAAATACACATCAAAGGGCAGAAATGACCATCAGCTTAAAATATGTCATTCTACACTTAATAAAAATAAAAACTTAAGACACCAATTGTACACAATTACGTTTATAGAAACAAAGAAGCAGGGTATTTCATTGGCATTTCTGTGTTTTTGACACTATTCTATAGCTTTAAATCACATAAACTGATAACAGGCCATACGAATAAGTGTTTCTCTGGTCACAAATTGTGATTTTAACTGTGGAATTAGTCAAGAGGGCCATATTAAAAGTAGTGCAAGTGCCATAAAAATAGATTGAATTCACTCAGTTTTTCCACAGAATAACTTCACTGATCACTCACTTCCAGTTCAAATTGAACCAGTCTAAATGTTTCATTTTACAGCTGACTAATCCAAAGGTCGCACACATCCGCTAAAAAAAACACTTACAAAAAAAATGGTAATAATGCCACCTTTAGTGTCGCCCTTCCTCTTTCCTCGCATTCGAGCTAACAGATACAAAAATAACAGAAGTCGCTCTCCGGACAAAGAACGTGCTAATGAAAGTTAGCAAATCTAAGAAGCTAACAAAAATGAAATGAATAAAGCAGAGCGTTCAAAGCAGCCCCGAAGCGTCCACCAATGTTACTGATATAAAATTAATTCACTAATTTTGGGAAACCTTTGACTCTTCAGCGACCACATTCAGCAACTACTGAGAAAACCTAGGTGTGTAAATCTGCTAACACCACCATGACGCTGGTAAACACCGTTAAGAACCTAGTTCCCATATTTGATAGATTTAAAGCCAATACATTATAAAAACCCTGTTCATAAATCCACAACTTAGTAAAAATATGTTTTATGTTTACGTTTCAACTTGGGAATGAGCAAAGGAAATGTTTCCAATTTCCCTAAGCTAAAAATGACCAAATTAGCATTTGCGAGAAGCTAACGTTAGCAGCACGAGCATGTTTCATATAAATATGAACGGAAAAAATTATTTAAATTTTAATGGTTTAAAATCAATCAGCTACATTGTGAGTTGTAAGGATTCTCACAGTCACTTTTAATGTTTAGTTTGAACATTGGACATTAGTTTCACGAGATATAGTTCGCCAACGGTAGCATTAGCCTTCTTAGCTTGCCTTCCTCGGCTCCAACTAATCTCTGAATATGCTAACGTAGCTACAAACGTTGATTTCTTAAACCAGTCTGTAAACCTTCATTCAGCCAAACGTGACTGTGGCTTTCGGATACCACCAACAAAACACAAAGTGGTTATCATATTCACATCAACGAGAAACATTTCTACCTGAAGAGTAAGCTACTTTTTACCTAAAGAAAATGACAGCTGTTTTCAGGAATTAGACTCCCCCTCCCTCATGCTGGTGTAAAACGGACATCCCCTACTTAAATCTCTGTTTTTTCTTTGAATGTAATCCTGTCGATTGTTGTTTGTTAAATACATTCTCAGTCTCACCGTGCTTCCAGTAAAGTAATTCAGATCGTCATTCCTTCTAGTTTCCCCACAACAAACTTGATGAAATGGAAGGATTGCAGCGCCTCCAGTTTAGTTTGATTTTCAAAATAAAATGGCGTCTGTCACCGCTCGGCGCGCTCACGCTACCAGGCGGAGACGTGCACGAGTTACCCGCTGAGGACACCTGAAACAAATAATATAAATATTTAACACAACCGAAGAAAACTAGGGTAGTTAGCGTTAATTTTTTTAAATATTATTCTAAACTGTTTTTTATATGTATAAAACACATAAAGCTAGTTACAAAGTTGGCCTTTTATCACCTGGAAAACATATCCAGAATTAAAGTACTGTGGCCTAACAATATTTTGAGAAACTCTTCCATTCGTTTATCTTTAGTCGAATTGATATCTGCAGCAGTGTCTTAATAGGGCTACCAAAACGTCGAGAGAATAAACTTTAAACTACTTTTGTTAGTTTATAAGTCATTGTGTAGTTTAGCACCAAAATACTGTTGTCATTGTATCAAACTTCCAGAAAACTGCAAGGCTGCTGAAACGCTGAGTTCCTTTAAATTAAGGTTAAATCCCCACCTGTATACAGCTGCCTTTGATCAATAATAATGTCAACATTGATTGATATATTTGATGTATATTTGCTTGATAATTTTGAGGACTGCATTTAACAAAATGTAATGTTCATTGCTTGTTTCTTACGTGATTACCATATAATATTTTTATGCTGTAAAGCACTTTGAACTGCCTCCTTGCTGAAATATGCTATACAAATAAACTTGACTTGACTTGAATACTCAAGCATGTGAGTGCTTGGAACCAAAGTCTAATTCCAAATAAAGCTGATTCTGGCTAACAAATACAAAAAATAGGTCCAAGATTGTACTGCAAAGCCAATTAGAAAACCGGCAGATTTCTTAACATCATAACTTAGGTGACTCATTCTGAACAAACTTGAGACAACCATGGAGAAGGAATATCTCAGTTTTAACAAGAAGAAACTTGCCACAAAACCAGATCCAGGCTCAGTATAAGCCCTATCTGAACTAACTGTGGATTGTGAGGCTGTAAGCAGACAAAGCACTGAACAATCGCCATGAGGGAATTGAAAGCTTTCACACAACTCCGCAAGCCAGCACAGAGACGTTGATCTTCTTGCCATTCAGGTGCGATTTTTAAAAGTTTTAGAGGAACTTGGAGGGGTTGAAATGAACATAATTAAAGCCAACTAAAGCAGACAGAGCCACAAACGTGAATGAAAGGTTAAGCTGGCTTTGCCTGGTAGTTCTCCCCTCATTGGTACTACAGTGTTTGTTGAACAAACGAGGTAAATGCAACTGTTCTCAGTCAATCACCTGGTCGTTCCAATACATGACGCCATAAAAAAGAGTTTCTCCCCATATAGATTTTTGCAGTCTTTGGTTGTTAGTCATTCCTAAATGTTTGAGATCATAAAAAATAAATTAATATTGCCAAATGGTTAAGTCAGCCTGGTGGAGAAAAACTACTTTCAAGGGTTTGCAGTTTTTATGCCGTATTTGCATCACTAGAGAAATTTTGAAAGTTATTCAAATATCAATGTGTTGTTCAAGTATCAATGTGTTACCATAATATCTGATTTAATATAAAACATTATGAAATATAAAGTTATGCGCAAATTCTGGTTTTTAAAAGACTAAAATAAGACTATGATTGTAAGTACAGTCCAACCCTCTAGGTGGCGGTAGTTGCCTAAAAGGGGCTCGTCAGCGCGGCGCTCCTCCCCTTTTTAAAACCTCATTTCCACTTGTGTGTTCATGCTATTCACAGCCGTGAGGGACATCGACGGGGCATTTTTATCTGATCCGTCAGATTAAATGTGCTGTTTTTAGTCGAGTTGCAGTTTCAGGTTTAGTAAAATGTCGAGTTGGGCGAAGCCAGCCGCAGGTCTGCGGAGACCGTCCGGCAGTCCAAACGGAAGGTTAGCTTCTTCAGTATTAGCAGCTATCCTGCATGGAAGCCTCGAACAACAACTTTACCCAATTACAAAGTACATGTTTTATACGAAGTTACATACTCGAGTTACCATGAATGTCGACGTTAAATGGGTTCTTGTGTTGCAGTGCTCAGCAGCTGCGGTTGTTCAGGAGAGCGGCTCCGTACCCGAGTAGAGAAGAAAGAACCGAGGAGCTAAAGGATGCTCTGGACAGGTAAGAGCGGCTAACGGTGGCTAACACAACGGCTTTAATACATGATGGAGGCGGCAGGGTGCCACTGTTACTGGAAACTATACTTTTTAGACCATTTGTTTTTTCTGTGAGTGGACGGCTGGTTTGTTGTTGAATTTGTACTTTATAAATCAGCCCCTTATTATTTCAGTGTACTTAATTCTTTTACTTAGTTGATTAAGTATGCATTTAAAAAATAAAAGTGTTCCACCTGAAACATAAATTTAATGTTTTTTATATATCCAACTGTTTAACTATCAGACTCTACATTGCTCTAACAGCACCTGCCTCATCAAAATTGTGAAACTCTTACCAGTTTTGTGATATTTTTTGATGCGTTAGAACTTCTTTGACTTATTTAATAAGCAAAATGCCATAAGATTTGTATGGAACTATTAATACAATGTTAGAGGTATATATTTTAGTCTGTAAGTGATAATAAAAAACCTGTAAATAAAAGCATCTGATATTTTAAAGAAGACAGTCTCTAGTATAATACTCAGAGAACATCAGAGAAAATGTTTCATATAGTCCACTGCTTGATGTTTGATGACATAATGTGGATTATAATTGTCATTTTAAAATGGATTATGTCAGGATGGTTTATTTTTTAATCCTGTCAGTCAAAAAGACAGATGGGACGTCTGATTTACACAGCAGTTTTTGATGCTGCTGGTATTTAAAACAGTTACTGATTTCACACTGATGGGCTAACCTGGTGGAGAAAATCCAACAAAAAAGAAAATTTGTAAAAGCTGAGTCTTAGTTATCAACAACAGGAATAAAATCATTAACATCATGTTGATGTTTTAATTCTATACCATGAATCCTGTGATGTTAAGGTAATAGTTTGCTTTCCACTCTATATTTTTGTTGCAAATATTGCACTAAACTGACTGGTCAACTGTTTTATTAAAATAAAACCACTCACTTTTAGCTGATTCTTTTTCTTTGGGATTTATTCGCTTTGTCAGTCGAACTGGAATCGAAATGTAAACATTTGAATGATTCAGTGAGAATCTAAATGTTAACCCTGGATCAATTTATAAAAAAAAAAATAAAAGTAACTCAACAAAAATATTGTTTTCCAGCAGGATTTTCAGTGTTTATTTGGGCTTTTTAAATTGTTGTCATGCAGAACCTTTTTTTAAGGTCAGACCTGGTTCTGTTTTTTTTCAGAAATTAGTTGAGAAAAATACTACATTTTGTTTTTATTTGGTGTCAAGTTTTCAGTTTCTACTGACGTGCGTACTGTGTTTGTGTACAAGTTTCTCTAAGTTAAAAGGAAGCGAATAAGTCTTATCTGATCGCTGTCACTCTGAATACTATACTCTACTGTTGGCTGCTGTGGTTTTTGCTGCATCGGTTACATCGTCACCTGTTGGGGTTTTTTTCTTTTTTTAGGTCGGCTTTAACAAATGTACACATTTCAGGAGTTCAACTGTGCAGACATTTAGAAAATAATACTTTTAGGAAATAATGCTTTGCATATATATTAAGAGGAAACGATGTGAAAATTCCTGCTACCTTTGCTTGCATTACTGTACTTACCTCTCCAGTCTATATTTTTGGTGCACAGAAATCTGTATTCTATAACCACTCAGGAAAACTCAATGAAATTCTGCACATTGAAACTTGTTTTGTTCCACTTTTAGTTATGAAGAACTGGAACAGCTTCAAGGTTACGCCACTAGTGTAAAGTTTGAGGCATACAAACCTCAGCCAAGTGGTGAGACTTTAATTTTCATCATGCAGAACCTTTTATGTTTTAAAATTACTACTCCTGGTCTCTTAAATTACTCCCATCATCTAAATGTGCACTCTCCTCCACCCATCCCGCTACCTCTTCCTAAATTTCTTGAAGTCTTGAACCCGCCAGTCAAAGCTGAGGTTGTCAATCCGGCGGACAGACGTAAAGCTCTGTACCAGAAGTTCTACAAGCAGGTCCAAGAGGAGAGAAAGCCAGCCGACTGCGTGGTCCTGTCCGTCACCAACAAGTTCCTGTGAGTTTTCCTCTAGCAGTTGTTCAACTTAAGAATTCAGTTTTGGATGTTCTGCTTAGGATATTTAGCATCCACTAATGGATATTTATCGTTTTATTGCAATTTCAGGATCTGTTCTGACTAATTGAAACATTTTTTCAGAACTGCTGTCGACTGAGAATTTATTTGTATTTCTTAGGTTTCTTTTTAAACTGCTACCAATAGGGTATCTATTTCCTATTGGACATAATGGTGAATAATTTCACTATTAGTGTCATTATTCAGCAGATGTTTGAAGCCAATGTGATGGGAGCTTGGTTTGAAGTGAATCCATATAATCATAAATTTTTGCATTAAATTATACCATTTTCAAATGAAAAAGAAAAATATAAATAATGCAACAGGTAAGGAAACTTGGCACAAATCATTCAAGAACATAAAACACACAAAGGCCAGGATTTGAAATATTTGAGGTACATGTTGCATCTAGTAAAGGTTTCTGACTCCACTTCTTTCAGACTGAAGACAGACATGAAGTTTTTTTTTTGTTTTTTTTGTTTTACTTTCAACACAACCTGGAGCAGCAGATGTTCATATTAAAAACACAAACTGTTACATCTTTGAGGCATCCTCAGATGAAAAACTGACTAATAACAATTACTACTTATTTTGGAACATAAACAATATGCAGTCTTCTCCCTCGATGCCAGATATGTTAACACACGTTGCTGTAATATCTTGATGGTTCACTATGTATCTGATTGGTATTTGTTTAAGTGTAGTTTCAGCACTAACTTAAACTTTTTTTTTTTTTAGATAAACTGATTTGTTTGCCATTCTTTTATTCAGTCATATAAATTCACCCATAAATTATCACCAAACATTTAACATTAAAAGTTAATCCTCTTTGTTGGCTGTTGTTGCTGTGGGGTGGTTCAGCCAGGTAAGTTTTTCTTCATGATGAAAACAGGGAAAGTTTAAAAATGAGTTGCATGTCGCTACACCATTAAAAACAAACTTTTTTTTACCAGGTTGGAAAATGTGCTTAAATGTAAGCTTATGTGTAGAAAAACATTCAATCACACACCAGAACCAATGCAACAGGCAGCCTAAATCTTTACATCCATATTTGTCTATCCGACGGGAGAAACATCAAAACAGCTGTTTTCACACATGTAACATTTCTACATAAGAGGTGGAATATTTAATTATTACCTTTTAGCTTTTATTTTGCATACAACATTCAGATGTTCTGCTGAAAATGCAAATAAGTTGGCCGATAAGGCTTCTTGTTCGCTTAAAATACACTCCCTGACAAAGTCAAACGCAAACCAGTAAGAGTCCAACTCTGACATCATTTGGTTACGCAAACCAGTAAGAGTCCAACTCTGACATCATTTGGTTCAGATAATTTGATTTCCACAGAACTGGTATGTCTAGAATACATGCAACATGTTGGCTGAATGGAGCTTTCAGCCAGTTACCAGATACTCCATCAATCAGAACAGTGGTTATAAGTCAGCAGATACAAAAGACGCATTAAAGACACTTTAGATGTATTACTTTTTGCATATACATGAGGGAAGCGGTTTAAAACAGGACTGCCTTTAACTTTGTTTCAGATTAAATCACTGGCCACTTTATTACACGTTGGTTTGCCTTCAGAATTCTTGTAATTCTATTAAAGATTCAATAAGCTTTTGACATTTTTTGATATTTTGTTCTAAATTTATCTATATCTAAATTTATTTATATCTAAATTTCTCAAAATTTAGATATTTTGAGAACAAAATATCTAAAGATGAGATCAAAATTAATGATATGGCATCAATGTTCTGCAGTTTCCTTGTCTCCACTACATGAGAATTTTGAGTTTCACCACAATCCAAAGATGTTCTGCTCAATGTCAATAACTGATGGATGTAATCATCAGATTAATGGACAGTAGTCATAAAGTGGTGGACAGGAACAACAATATTATTCAGAGAAGCTTCACAGTTTAAATGATGATTGGTACCACACGGTCCAGATTGGACCCAATGAAATATCCAATACATTACTTGGCTGTCCGCAGCCTAGACCAATACCAGCCAGGACAATCCATATTTTTATGTTTATGCCAAGTGTAGACCTCCTCCAATAAATTAAGACTTGTTGAAAAAGGTGACATTCATCCAACCTTCAGTTTCCTGTTATCTGACAGTAGTCACACTGTGAAATTTATTCATATTTAAAGTTCTTATCAAGCAAGTTGCCTTCAATATTTGTAGATGCTTAAGTGCATGGAGTTTCTGTCATGCATTTAGCTAATTCGGTGTTTGCGGTAACAAGTTATGAAACTGAAGAAGTTTCTAATAAAGTGGCCAGTAGATTATTGCGTCCTAGAGAACATCATGTACTTTTCCATTATCACACCAATCTACAGATGAACATTAAAAAGACTTGTTGCACATTTCATATCTGAAAAAGACCTTATCGCCTGAAACGCAAGAAATAAGTTTTGTTTTTAAAAATATATATTTTAACTGAAGAAATAACTATCTTCACGTGAGAAATGGTTATTTTATATGCCATCTAATAACTCAACACGGAAAAGTCTAGTTAACAAAGTGTTTCTCTTCCTCTCAAAGGGATTACCCCAAATCGCTAAGCCAGTGCTTGCAGGAGCGTGGCCTGTCAGTGGAAATGCTGTACCTTCAAGCGGAATCGGGCCTGACCCGGGCCCTGCAGGATGTCCGAGCAGACGGCTCCCCGTTATGTATACTGGTGGAGCAGAAAAACGTAGCTCTGTCCTCCTGCACTGTTATCATATTCTCAGAATCCCTCAAAAGTAAGTCCGTACCCCTCGTAATCCTTCAAGCCCTCCCCAGAACATGTACGTTACAACCCTCAGTTCTTTAAAACTCTTTCCATTTAAACCAAAAAGAAAAACAAAAAAAAACTGCATTTTGCTTTTACACATTGACATAAAAGTTTCCTAAAGCTTTCTTATTCTGCTCCTTTGTTAAACAGGCACTAAAATTGAATGCTGTTGAAGCAAATACACACCATTAGCACTAAACTTTTTAGGAAATGGCCTTTGAAATAAACACCATAACAAAACACCAAATGCAAACTCTGAAGCCTAGAAAAAACTAAACTTATATGATGATTGAAAAGATGGGTCGTTTGTTCTTTTTGGCTTAAGCTTACATTAGTTGTTAAAATCTTCACATTTTCAGAGGAATGAACCACTAATCATAACCCTGGCCTTTTATGTGGGTGACCTGTTTCAGTTTGGCCTGTGTAAAGACTGAGGTGACCAGATTGGAAGTTGAATAAAAAGGTAATCAGAGCTGAGATTGGGACCCACCAGACAGTATTGCCGACTCTGACTGCCAGTTTCACTTTTGTAAAAACTGTAGTTGGGATTTTAAACGTTGCCTAGGCCTACTTTAGTGGTTGTTTTGTGAAGGGAGAGATGGCCTAATTAAACATTCAGTTGCAACAAGTAAATGACAATGGCAGACCAGTTGTGACAACTTTCCATAGCAAAAAATATATGTTATAGTCCATTCTGTTGAAGTATTTTGCAAATCAATCACCACCTTTGCTTTGTGAAATTGAGATCACATTATTTGCATTTTATAAAACGGAGATGCATATATGCTATGTCTAATGGTAGGATCAAAATTTGCACTGCCACAATCACAAAGACCAGTTTGGATGCAATACTTGGTCAGCTAAAAAATATGCACGTCTAACTATATTTAGAATATTTATATTCACGTTAAAATTTACATCAAATGTCAGTAATAACCAAAGTAATCCAACTTTTGTGTCATTACTCATGTGGTTCCTACAGGAAAATAAGTTTCAAACACTTGAAGGAAAGGACATGCGGAAAGTAAAAAACTGTAGAAAGCAAAGTGGTGAAATTTATCTCATTACATGTTGCCAACAATGTAGCACTCCAACGCAGCAACCTATATGCACATTCACTGTGCAAGACTCCACTCATGAAAATAAACTTGTTTAAAGTTCACTGCAGAAGATTTGGAGAAGTAAATAAAATATTGATATAATCTGAGATTAGACCAAAACCAAACTTATTATAAGTCATTATAAACATTGTAGAAAGACTGTTTCTGCACATCACACCTCCCAAAAACATTCTGGCACACTTCATATTCCTGAAGAAACAAAGAGAAATGCATTAAGAAACTCTTGGTAAGAGTCTGAAAATGAATTTCCAAGCAAGACTAAGGGGGCAAACACAGCAATGGACATTTTTCATTAGTTTCAGAAAAAGAATGAACTAGAATGACCAGGTCCATCGCCTGACTTTTATCCAGTTGAAATTCTAAGGAAAGAACTAAAGATTAGAGAGCGAAATCAGAGAAATCCTTCAAGATTTAAAGACCATTTGTTGGAAAAATGGATCAAAATTTATACAGGAGATATCCTATAGTTATCATTAGCAAGAAAGTTTTTTTCCCACCAAGATATTGATAATCTGTGTGTTCAATACTTATTTCCTGTGTCCTCCCAATTTTCAAACCATAACTACATTTTTTGGAATAACTTATTTGGCTTCTTATGCACAATACCTGGATTATTGCAGACATTTTATGGCAAACATTTACTGTATATTTTACAAATTTTGTTGAGAGCGCTTGTCAAAAAAGTTTGGTTTAATCAACAGAACAAATGAACCAATGAACTGAAACACAACAGAAGTTGGAATTGTGGGGGGGAGTTACTTATTTTCATCTAGATTTCAAATTTGATGCCATTTTCAAAATATAAACCTGACTTTCATTTATGTGCAAATTTGCATATAAATAGAAAACATTTTAGGAAAGATGAGAAGCCAAACAAATTCAACCGAAACTTGCCACAAAGTAGGGATTTTTGGTTTTATTTCCGTTTTGTAAGAAAAAAAAGGCTATGAATCTAGAAGATATATTTCAAGTGCTGCCACAATTGTAAGGAAAACACATTTGTTAGTTGTGACTAGTTAGAGCAACATTTAATTTTCTTTTGAAATAAATGAAGTAGTACTTGATCTGAATTTACAAGTGGAAATGGGTGCAACACATGGTGCTGCTTAACCCACACATGAATCTTCCTTACCACCATTTAGCGGAAATGGATAATTTAATCAAAAGAACATTATAACATGAAAAACAAAAATAATAAACAAGTTTTGTTATTACACAAAGTATGCCTTTTATTGTTCAGCGTGTGTCCCAATCATTTAAGTCCTTACTCTTAAAACAAAATGGAGACTTTTGTCTCCAAATTTTTTCTGGTTAAATAATCAACAGCCACATAAGCCAATACAAATGCACAATGACGCCACAGACGTCCTTTACACCAATGGAACAGTTTTTAAAACGTGTGAAGCTACAGCTTTTCTCTTGAACCAATTATGACAAAAATATTAGACACTTCAAGTGATTTTTGATGAGTAGACAGTCCAGCTAACTCACCAAACTTGAGTGAATAAATCAGTTATTTGCCCTCTACAGCATAAGACTAAACTGTTAAATGCACAATTAAAAAGCAAATATACAATTATTGAATTTTCTTGATCAAAACTTCAACTGAAAGAAACTTTTTATTGCGATTGCATAAGCTCCACACTATTACGCATTACTTCCTTAAACCTCAATGTTTTAAACGCAAACGAATAATAAAAAATAAAATCCATCTGATTATGATGGAAAAGCACAACTAAAAACCTTTTCTTTTCTTCACTCTTAAGTTGAGTCTCCTTCCAGTTCGGTTTTAACGCTCCCGTTTTCCTCCCAGTCCACCGTAACATGCCAAAAGACCAGGCTCTGGACTTTGTTCAAGCCGAGTACAGTCGCGGACTCCTCAAGGAGAGTTCAGCAAGGGATCCTGCAGATATCGCAGCACAGGCATCACAGCTGCTGGATGACTTTCTGGATCGAGAAAAAATTGCACGGCACACGGTTCCCTCTGAAATCCGACATCTCCTCTCGCTGCTTGCCGACGGGGTGCATCTGTATTTGGAGGAGCTGGAATCCATCTCAGAGTACGTCGCGTCCCGACAGGACCATTTGCAAGGTGAGACACTGGTGATTGATTGGGGCTCATACAGTCTGAAAAATGGCTGCAGTTTACGTTTTTTTTCCTTTTTCAGCTCTGGCCTTAGGTGATGAGGATGATAAAGGGAACATGATACCCCCAGGACTGGGGAAACCCCCTCCTCTGCTTCCTACTCCACCTGGGCCGCCGCCTCAGTCTGCCTCAGTAGGATCTCTTGGGGACCACTCTCCACCTGTGTCTTTAGGTCTGCTGCCGACACCAGGTCAGGACTGCAAGCAGCTACATCCTATGTTACTGAATCTATAAGCAGTTACCAATAGGTATGGGCTGGTTCCAAAGTATACTGTGGTATGAAAAAGTTAGTTTCAAAACCATGAAAATATTCTGTTCTGTTCCTGTGGTATAGTAGTATCATACCGGCCTATGCCTACTTACCAATACTGGCAGTGATTATCAATGCTTTGGAGACACACACTTGTATTTTTCCTCTTTGTGTCCTGAAATAATTTCCTCCTCAGGCTCTTTCCCCAAAACCAAACCTCCTCCGCTCCTGTCTTTGCATCGGACTCCTCCTGGGATGTCTTTAGGACTCCTGGGTTCCCGGGTCCCCCCGTCCTCTTTGGATCTGTACGGAGCTCCAGGTTTGTCCCGAGGGCCGCTGCTCCACCACGCTCCTCCGCTCTACCCGGGCCTCCGGTCCAGGCCCAGGGCGGCCCCTCCGTCCTTGAAGGGTTCTCGTCCTCCTCTTCTGTCAACACCAGGTAAATCACTTCATTTGAGATTTTTGGCCTTTTCAGACAAACTAATTGCAAAATTAGTTTTCAGATGATTTCTGTGAGTAAATAATTATTTTTACGTTTTTGCAGTTGGCCCTCATCTGCGACTGGGCGGACCAAGACACTGAAGGCTGACACTGTAACACACAAAGCGTTTTAGTATTTCAGATGACTTCAGACCAGGAAGTTTCCAGAGGAATTCCCTGCTGCTGTTTCTTATTAAAATAGTAAAACAGTAAATTTAAGTAATACATATTTCATGTTTTGTTGCCTTTTTTATTATTTCTGACTTTTAACCTCTTATTTGCAGCAAGAGGTTAAAATGTCCAACTTTATTTGCAATTTCCTGCCATTTTTTCTGATGAAGTTTCAAATTTAAGGAGCAAATGTAACTTTTTCTTTGTGGCGATAACATCAGCAGCAACAAAGTACAAAAGTTTAAACATGATTCAGCTAAAAAAAAAATAGCAAGTTCTTATGATTTATTGTTAAGGATTTAATTTTGATATGCTGAATAATTTTGTTCTTTATAAAATTCAGTAGAAAATGTAAATGATCATCACTAAGCAGCCCATCCTTTAATTACTGCAATGTGGACAGAAAGTTTAGATCCCAGGGACTCAAACGCACCAAACTCTGAAGACATTAACTATAACTGCTAGCCGTATTTCTTTTTGAAAGACCTGTTTGTTCTGTATTTCTGATAGTAATTAAATCTTGTCATTTTTTTTCTTTTAGATGTAAATATTGAGTCTGATTTTCTTTCATTGCAGTTGTGTTAAGTTTTGTGGTTTGAAGGATCAAATGTTTACTTTGGAAAACCTTTGAAATGCTTCAGTGTTTAGTGAGAACTTTTCTAACTTTAGTTTAAACAACAAACACACATCATATTTATGACAGGCAGCTTGTCAGCTATTGTTGTGTTCATTTTATTTGTTTTTTCACTAAAAGGTAAGTGATGTTCCAGCAGAAACTCCTGAATGAATAAAATCCTTTTTTTTTTTTTTTTAAATTTGTTTAGTCTTTTAGCCTCTTTTGGGCTAAAACATTTCCATGAGATTCAAACAAAATTCAGTTTTTCTGCTCTATGCAATAAATTGAATTTACGGAGTTTAGTATTATGTCTGGAAAACCCAAATTGTTCCTCTTTGTAAGTGTTGTTTCTGTGTAATTAAATCCCTAATTGAAAGGGACATGTTTGAATTAACATCACTGTGTATCTGCATCTATGAGAATAAGACAGAAATGTCCTTTAATGTCTGTGGGAACATTCAGATGCATCAGCAGCAAAGTAACATTTCCATAAAGGTAGAAACACTAAAACAAAAAATTTGCAGTTTAGCCAAATGTATGAAGAATTTTGAAAATGACAACTGTTATACTCAGATTCAAAGAGTGTCCGTCTGAATGGAATGTGTTCTGTATATTTATGCAAAAATAACTACAAGGAAATGAAAGTAAGTGAACGTGGGGATATAGATGCCGCTTGTTGGGAGAAGAGAAGGTCATAAAGTAACAGCTGCTGAGGTGAAGGATCTGGGAAGGATCTGTGTTAGTGCTCTTTTGTGCATCTAGGATGCAGCAATTTGCCACGTTTGGAGTTCTCCAATTCAGCAACAGCTTCATGCAAGAAGTAGGAGATAATGATGTTTTAACCAGAGTTTTGTCTCCCACCACCAAACAGCTGGCCTTCCTGATGAGTTTACTGCTTCCTAGCTTTACGCTCCAAAAGCTCTGCATCTTACTCAGTAATTTTGTCTATTTTCTTGTGTAAATATCCTAGTACACTATAAATAAGAAAACTAACCTGCAAGTAACTTTTCAACAAGACAAGGAATCTTGTTTTAAGTCAATAATTACTTCATATTGATAAGGTTCTAGTTCTACTGGTCGATTTCACTTGACAGTTCCCACATGTTTTAAGTGAAATGATCTGTCAATGGAACTAGTACTTTTAGTTTTCTATTTATCTGTTTTATACCTTACTGTTGGTGGCTTGGTTGTAATATTAAAGAAAACTTTTTCATACCTGTAGTTTCCCTATTTGCCGTATCATGTGCATGTTGTCTTTACACATTTTAAACTCTAGAGGGCGACACAGTCCAGGTTTTTTTTCCACTGCAGTGAAAGCTAAACTTCACAAGTCAATTCAGTTTTTACCTTCTGCTGTAGTCAATATATTTAACTGATACATATTTAAGCAATGAGTCATGTTCAGGAAATATCTGGAGGGTTTTAAAATCCAGAGAAATGTCTCTTTGACAAAGCTCAGTGAGCAGAGGACACAAAATGAGAAGACGGGTTTTGTTTAGAGAACAGCGTAAAGCCAAACATTTCAGAAATGTCTAAATATCGTACACAAATTCTGACAAGTGAATGTGAGTCACAAGAAAACCACATATATAAATGTGAATGTGGGATGTTTAATAGTGCAAAAACATGATTCACATGAAATATTTGAAAATATATAAAATTATAAAAATTGGAAATTTGTTAGACCGTGAAAAAGAAATCAGAACTAAATGTTTATTTTTGTTTCAGGTCTAAATGTGAAGATATTTTTCTCACGTCAAAGTTTATCAGGTCTTGTTTCATAATCCTTAATTTTTCATAACGTGGGATGAATATGCACTCATGTTAATCTCATTTCTTTTTATAGTACATAACTACTTATGTTCAACATAAAGATCTCTTGTTAAATTTGATTTACCACATTTTATTAAATCTGTGTTGAGCATTAAACAAATTAATATTTCCTCAAACATTTCTCAACAGTTTAGTTTCTTTTTCCACATAAACCTCCAATTGTTTTCCATAAGAGAGAGAAAATCCATCTCCTTATTTTAAAAGTGTACCATAAGTAAGATCATTATTGTTATTACTGTCATCATAGCGGATGAAGTGGGAGTTAAAGATGCTCCGACTCAAACATACACAACGTGAATATGGCTGAATGTTCTCCTCATGGAGCCTCTTCCTCGTCTTCTCCAGCTGAGGGAGCGCTGCTGTGAGGAGCCCATCATCTCAGGAAGTAATGGACAACCGTCTCCACCTCATTACACCAGCCTACACACACACTCTGATTGGACACGTGTCTGGAAACAGACACGTGTCCAATCTGTTCTGGTGTCTTAAATTCATCATTTCAACATTTCACTCTGGGTCTCACTTTTATCTGATACTTCTGCACATTTCTAATCACAGTTTGTATCACTTTCTTTCTTATGAAATGTTATGTATTTGTTTAGAGAAAAAGGAAACATGCAATATTGATTACAATTCAATCAATCAAATTTTATTTGTATAGCACATTTCAGCAGCAAGGCATTTCAAAGTGCTTTACATCATACAAACATAAAAACACAAA
>CAEGAD010094879.1:0-11919 GCA_903067055.1 Poeciliopsis paucimaculata | reverse complement strand
ATCTTCTTTTAATAAAGATAAAATTTTTTAGTGATATTTATATATATATATATATATATATATATATATATATATATATATATATATATATATAAAAACCCAAGAAGACAGTTAGTGCTTTGTGAAATGTATGCCTAGAGATGTGTGGTCCTCTCAGAGTGTGGTCCTCTCAGAGTGTTCTGATGTGAAGTCCGTCTGCAGAGTGGGCGTGGCCTCTTCGTTTAGTGGTAAAGTGTCTCTGTGGGTCGCCTTGTCGCCCTCCGGCCGGGCGCAGTCCTCGGCCTCGCTGCAGTCCTCCGGCCCGTCCTGGCTGCAGTCGGAGCCTTCGCTGTCGCTCCCGCAGGAGCTCGACGTCTCGTCCTCCTCGGAGTCGGAGTAAACCTCGGCGCCGTGGAAGATGTATCGATTCGGTGCTTGGAAAAGGTACTGACCACCTGCAGAAAACCAACACAACGCCCAGAGTGACATTTAGAGATAATCTGGATTTTTTTAAAGTAAATATTACAACGCTTCATGAATATTACCATCCAAGTGCCTAAAATATCCATATTAGTCATTATTTTAGTAATTAATTATTGTGATGATTACTCGGTCGAATTCTGAAGATTTCTTTATTTATTCTCTTAAAACTGCAGAATGTAACTTTTATAAAAAATATTTTTACAAATTTGTTGAAACTGTCACCATGTTGTGACAGTATAAGAAAATGGTTTTAAAAATCCAGCTCCTCTGCCTTCTTCCAGTTCTAATGTGAAACAGCCAATCAGAGCCAGGAGGCGGGTCTTAGCGCTGTCAATCATTCTGTCTGCTAGTTTCTCCCTCCCCTCTGTTATGAATGCTAAGGCTAGTTAGCATAGTCGCTGGCAGCAGCGGATAAATGTTTTTTCTGTATCAATAAGTTCTTTCTCCCCCAGCACATTTATCAGGGATACATGAGGTTGATTGCTAGCGCTAAGCCCCTCCTCCTGGCTGTGATTGGTTGTTTTTGGTACGTTTCCTCAGACAGCAATAGTATCAAAGGAAGGAGGTGGAGAAGATCGGTCTTATCACAGATTTTCTGCCTCAAACTTGTGTCAAACATTGTGACAGTTTTAATATGTGAAAAAAAAAACATTTTTAAAATAAAAATTACAAACTGCAGCTTTAAGTTTATTTTATAAATTAAAAATACACAAAATCATGCAACTAAAAAAAACCTCTTTTTAAATAAAAATAAACATTTATAGCCTAAAATGTAGTAACACGGCATTCCTTTACTAAATGTTTGATCATAAAACAAAAATCTCTACTTAAAATTAACACAAAGTGGGGTGGATCTGCTAATTATTTTTTGCTTTAACTGATTAGATAGCTAACTATGCCTAATTTGAATTTTTTCAAATAGTATTTGAAATAAGTAGAGCTAAAATTATGACACTAAAAGAGTTTTGGCTAAAGAATATTTACAAAAAAATGTGTTTTTACCGTAAGTATAAAATGCTTTTTTTTGTGCAGTTTTGGCTTAATTACTACATTTATTTTATTTTTTTTAACCAAATGAGAGAATAATTATCATTATATGAGCTACTTCTCAGTGCAGCGCTGTTTCAATAAGTCAATTATCCGCATGATAAATTAAAAAGATCATTTCCATTTGCATGATTTATTGTTTTTCTTTTTTCCAATCTTTCTATAAAAACTGGGTGACAAAAGTCTTCATTTTGGTGCTTTGGTCTCAACTACCCATTTGTTGTTTGTAGAGACTCCATAACTCATTTTATTTTATAATTTTCTTTCATTTATTTTGGATATTTAAAAGGCTTCTGGTACCAGTGTTAAATGTTCAATCAAGGCAAAGTTTCAGAAACAGCTTAAAGTGACAGAGGCCCGATTTCAAGGCGTTAAAGTCAAATTTGATATGTATTATATTTTGTGGAACAACTGAAGGCAACATAATTAATTGATTTTTCTATAAAATTTCGATATTTGTTAGCAAAATACAGCACTGTCCCTTTAAATGATCTTTGCTGCATGTCTCACCTTCAAGCCGTTTGCTGATTGGACTCCTGCTGACCCGACTCATCCAGTATCGCTTTCGATTGTCTGGCTTTGAGGTTTGGCTCTTCGCCTCGCCTGCCTCGTCTCTCGCCATGTCTTCTCTCTGAGGTTCTGGCGACTCGGCGTCGTCCGCGCTTTGACTCGCCGCGTTCGAACAAGGCTCCGAAGGCGTTACGGTTTCCTTGACATTCTCGTTCTCCTCCTCTGGAGGCTTGTCCGCCGGGTCAGTGGAAGCCTCGTCCGGCGGCGGCTCTGCTAACCGCGACGGTTTCTCTGTGATCTCGTTGAGGGTTAGAGTGTTGAAGCAGAGCTGCTCGAAGTCTCCGCCCAGCCGGTGGCAGAGTTCGTTAATGATGCCGTCGCAGTCGCCCAGCAGCTCCACGTCGAAGTTCAGATGAGGCAGCGGCTCCCTGTTGATCAGAACCTGAGGCACTTCATGAGGAATGGAGTCTGGACGAAGATGGGAAACGAAAAAACAGAAATTACGGCACCAAAAACCTTCAACGGCAACAGGAGGAAGATTCTGGTAACACGTACTCGGGATGAGAGCGACTGGCCGGACTTTTAGAGACGACCCGATGACGATCAGAAGGTCGACCTCGTCTTTGTCCTGCTTCATGGCTCTGTGGAAAAGTTCTGGAAGATTCTCTCCAAAAAACACGATGTCAGGTTTCATGATGGCCAGAGGAATGTCTGAACACCGGGGGCAACGGGGGACGACCTGCAGGAAGACTTTGGTTATTTATTACAGTTAATTAAGAGTTTCAGACTGGTTAAAACTGCAGTATGTAACATTTATATAAAATATGTTTCTAATATAAAACTGTCACCATGTTGTGGTGTGACAACATGAGATAAATAATCCGTGAAAAGATACCAATCCACCTCCTCCCTGAGCTGCTATTACCGTCTGAAGAAATGCACTAAAAACAGCCAATCAGAGCCAGGAGGCGGGGCTTAGCACTGACAATAAATCTTATGTACTCACTGCTAAATGTGCTAATGGCACAGTAACAACTTACCGTTACAGGAAAGCTGTTTATCCACCAACACTGGTAGCTATGCTAACTAGCCTTAGCATTCATAACATGATGAGCGAGCTGCAGCGTAGCAGAGAGGAAGGGAGGATTAAGACCCGCCTCCTGGCTCTGATTGGCTGTTTCTAGTTAGCACTGGGAGAAAACACAGTAGCTAGATTTCTTTTTCACATATCTGTTTAAACTGTCACAACATAGTGACAGCTTCAACAAATATGTAAAAAAAAAGAAAGAAAAAAAAAAGAGTTTTTATATAAGATACATTCTGCTGCTTTAAGCCCTAAAGTATAAACAAGACGAGTTCTCAACAGATTTAGCTGATTTTTTAAAGGGCTTTCAATATAAAAGCTGTGAAAAATGAGTCTGGGTAGGAGTGTTGCGTCTTCACAGAAACAGTAGCTTTGTTTTTGTTCAATTATCAAAAACTGAACTTTAAAAATGTCACAAAACAAACAAACAAACAAAACAAAAACGACGACACTGTGTGGGTGGGATAAACAGGAAGCAAAGGTTGAGTTTCGTGCCTCTGCTAAGGCACACACCAGTAGATTGGAAGGTCATTGACTCTTGTTCAGGGAAGCTTTAAATCACTTCAGGCATGTGTAAAAAACTTTTTCTGCAAAGTTGAAAAACTTGTTTTAAATGTTGCCGTTTACGTCAAACTCTAAGGACATAAAAAAAATGTAAATTAAATAGTAAAAAAAATCATAGACATTTAACAGTGGAGACCAAATTTTCTGCACTGCAGGTCAAAACTGGCAAGTTGAAAACATTTTTACGCCAAATTAAAAACAAAATGATTTTGTTGTGAATTATTTCCTTCTACCTGCTAATATTCTAATAAAACAAGAGAAAAGAAACTATTATAGATGCCTAAAAAATGTTTCAGATGTTTGCATTAATAAACAAAAGCTGAACAACTCCATAAGTTTATGGGTCGAATATTTTCAATTTTGCTCCTCTTGAAACTATTTTCAGTCTATTCCTCAGAACAAAAACAAGAACTGAGTAAACGAATGAGTAAGTAGTTGCTGAATGTTTGTTGCCCTACTTTCTATAATATTAAAATAAAAAATCAAATAAAAAATAAGACACAGCTAATAAAAGGAAAATACAAATTTGTGACTGAAAATCTCATCCTAATAAATTATTAAAAGTTTCCATTTCCATCAGATTAATTTGCTGCAGGAGCAAATTTGGGATCACAAAATCTATACAAACTACTAGAATATTTTTTTAATTTCAACAATTTTAGTCAACAAAATTTCTATGAATTTACCTTTTTGTGTTCATTTTTACAGCTCACTTCTTCCAAACTGCATATGAATATTCGAAGTTCAATTTTAACCCATTTTATTTCCAAATTCATAAATAATATTTTTATTTTATTTATTCACTTGTAATGCCTAATGTGCCATTTTTTAACAGACCTGAACCGGTTTTTAATCAATAAATACCTGATTAAGGATGTCAGCCCTTATCGCCTCACAATCCACCTTGTGTTTACAGACAAGACACGATGCAGTAGCAAATGATCCTGAAAGGACAAAAAGCAGCGTATTTTTTTAAATCACCATATAGAAACATATTATAGAGCAGGAAACACAATAAAAACTCACCATGGCACTGGATGATTCGCTGAACTCCGGCCACTTGCTCCAAGGTATCAATGTTTTGAGTGTAATTGCGAAGCAACTTCCCTTGTTTATCCAGCATGGATATAAATCTGTGACAGGGCGACGGCTGGAACTGACCGGGGAAGATCTCCTGCAAGAAAAGGAGCAAATTCAACATTAACTGAATATAAAAGCCCATATTTACCTTCCACTAGCTTTTAACATTTTAAAATTTTACTAAGTTGCTGAATGAAACTTGTCAGAAATCATTTGTCATGGTAATAAAAAGATGAGAAGGTATGAACAAACCTTAGCAAACTTGAAAAAGGGTCGAGGGTCTCTCCTAAAATATTCAATATCAAACATTGATTGAGGGTCTGGAAGATCAGGAAAATCTACAGCAAGTCGCGCATAAATGCCATCTCTGGAGCGAAAATCTGGTATTCCACATGAAACGGACACCTAAAAACAGACAAAAAATAAACATTTTTAATAATAACATTTAAAATTAGACATTTTTAAAATAAGTACAAGTACATACACCAGCGCCAGTCAGGACAAGGACCCTTTTGCTTTCATGAAGCAGCTTCACCACATCTTCCAAGGTGTTGATATCCTTTCGTTTTCTTCTTTTTGGAGGCTCAGAGATGTTGATGATTATCTGCCATAACGTCATATCATCCAGGTCTGGGGGGAGGATGGTTTCAGGAAGCAGATCCCTCAGAATGGCCCGTGGATCCGTCTCTCTGATGTGCTGCTGGATGTAACTGTATGAACCTGTTAACAGATGAAACATGACAGGAAAACAAGGGTTAATGTCATTTAGATTAGTAATAAATATAATAACTAGAACTTTATGGGAGTAAAATTCTCCAAATTACTTATTTGCGGTTGAGGAGTCCAATCACTGGAGCTTGCATGTGAAGATCTGTCATCTTCCTCATCAATGTGCTCTGGTGTGACAGCAAGACCATTGCGAAGCAGATCGTCATGTCCAAGAAAATCTGAAAAGAGAGGGGAAAAAAGGCTGAAACTGACTGGTAAATGGTCATAGTTGATACAATGAAATAACTTATTACAAAATGGCTCATCTACTGCTACAAAAAGGCGAATTAAGCAAAGGCATATTATTACAATATGCAGTAATTATAGTCTTATAATTGATAAAAACTATTATAATCTTAAAAGTGTACAAATTATGAGAATGAATTACAGCACTTTTATGCAAAGGCAGTGCAGCAGGATGCCTTAAAGAAGGCGGATCTCAGATGAATGGTGTACAAGATTTAGCGCTACACCGGCTACCTGACGCAAACTTAGTATCCAAGTTTATTGCCATTGAAAAAAGTTGTCTAATTCACAAGCGCAGCTGAAAGCTTCCTGGTCGTCTTCACAAAACCTAATAACAATAATAGAAAGGCCAATATAATACTTAATTAAGAGAAGAACCTAAACACCAATTCGCTTTCGTAAAGATCTAAGTAGCTAGCCGGTGATTTGATTGAGTTGGTAAGCCAACCAGCATTGCCGTAGAAGGGACGTCCATCGCTCTACATACCGGCACCTTCCTCAGTTGCACCAAACGCGGAGCTGTCGCCTAATTTCCCAGCTGATTTGTGGAACTCTGAGACCGGCAGCCTCAGTCCATTGTTGTCCCCGCCTCGCGATGCCGGGGCCTGCTCTACCGCCATCATCACCGGCTTCGCTTCCTTCTTCTCCGCTGGCTCGGCACAATTCCCCGCCTCTTCCCGGCTCACAATGGCCGGCGAAACACAGGAGATTGTGTCCGTTTCTATGGCTCTTGGTCCGTGGTTGGTCACCGGATTGATTTTTGATCTTTTTGCGATAGGTTCGTCCATCTTAGAGGTGCCTGTATAAGCCGTTCCGAGAGCGTTCTCTCTGTCCGCCATCTTCAGCCCACAGAGCCGCTGCGCAGCTCCTTCGTCTCGGACAGCTGGCGTCACGTGACTTGCTCTCCGCCAGTAAGAATGAGTGGAACGTCCCCATTGTGCCTCGGTGACATTAAACCACAACAAATTGGTGCTGCGTTCAAATACTTAAAGAAAACCAGAAACAAATCGCTAAAATGGGATTGAAGCGCAAAATTCTAGCTTTCTTATGAGTGAACAGTGATTGATTTACTATATTTTAATTGATTTCAGTTGCCCGGACATGAACATTAGTTTTCTAAGCATAAAACTAATGACAAATACATATTTATCTTAAAAGCTCTTTTACCTCAGAAGTTTTACCGAAACTCTTGAATGCAACATACGTCACGCGAGAAAAGGACAGTCACGTTTATTCAATTTAAGAGATTTGATTGACATTCTTCTCAGTTTAATGTCGCTTTAATGAAAACATTTTTTTTTTTTTTTTATCAGCGATGCTATAAAACGTTTGGGGAGAGGCCGAGCTGGACCAGTCCTTGAAATAAACAGTTGTAATCTGACGCAGCTGCACCGGGTTGCGATAAAAAGCGATTATAAACGCTTTTCTAAACTCATACATGGAGACTATTTTGGGTCGTAAAGCTGAAGAGTTGGAGGATTACTACGGGTTGTTAGGTTGTGATGAACTGTCATCGGTAAGTTCCCAGTGGGTGACTCGAGGCTCTGTCTATTTGCTGGAACATCTTTGCATGACGATTATAAACACGTTTCTTTAAATACTAATCCAGAATCATATAGTATTGGATGAATATTACTGATAAATGAATTGTTATTTAAAGACTCAGTTCATTTTTGTTTATTTATGTGAAACCTGTTGCTTCACGCAAATCAAGTAAACCTTTTACAGATCAAAAAATGAATTTGAAAGACTCTGCTATTAGAAGAGAGTAATTTAATCCTGTTTTGAAGAGTCTGCATTTTGTAGTTTTTAAACTAGAGCTTGAATTCACCTGCTTAGAGTCGTTGTGGATCAAATAAATGCTCTGTGCAGGAACCATCTTTGGTAGCAGTCAGTGTTGCAACGTGGCTGAGGAGGCCTCTAACTGAAGACCGTTGCTGTGTGATGACCTGGTGGTCCCGGGGTCCCCCAGGCGTCATAGACAATATTCTACAATATTACTGAAATGTATCTGAATTATTTTCTGTTTGTGTATGTTTTCTTAAAGACTGAGCAGATTCTGAATGAATACAAGATCAGAGCCTTAGCATGTCACCCAGATAAACACCAGGACAAGCCAACAGCAGGTGAATCTCAGATTAATTTTTCTTCAACTGAAGACATCTCTTAGTTCAATGTTTTTTTTCTTGCGATTGTATGAGATATACCAGTGTTCGGCAACCTTTGCATTCCAAAGAGCCTCTTTTCCACTCAGTTCAGCTAAATAAAACGAGTTTAATTCACAAAAATTCCCTTGTTTATCCAGCCTCATTGAAACAACTTCTTATAATTTTTGACAAGTTATCAACTGCAGTAAATTTGTTGTGATTTTTAAAGAATCACCATTTTATTCCTATTTTTAGGTTTTCAAATAAAGAGAAAACATAAACCTTTTACAGAAAGATGATGGTTACATTTCGAATTCAAAAATACTCTATTAATCCCAATGGAAAATTAAATAATAATAAATAATAATTTGATATTTGTATACAGTTTCCAGCCTAATAACAAGAAAATCAGATATAAATAAAAAATATGGTACTTTTAGTGTCATTCTGTTGTGGAAATAAAATGAAATTATTCCTTAAAAAAGTGAAAAATGGCTAAAACTTGCATTTATCAAATCTATTTATGAAACTTTCTCATTTTAGTCAAAGTTTTTAAGGGCCTCCAGAAAATAGAAAATAGCATAGGACATGAGCTTTTCTTTTCTTTTTTAACATTGTAGTTTATTATTAATATGTCTTAGATATAATTATTCTAAGTGTTTGCTTTCTTCTGGTCAGTGGCTGATTTCCAAAAGCTGCAAGAAGCCAAAGAGGTTCTGTGTGACGAAGCCAAACGGAGAAACTACGACCTGTGGAAAAGAAGCGGGATTAGTATTCCCTTCCAGGAATGGCGGGCCCTGAATGATTCGGTAAAGACGGTACGAAGCATCTTCAATCTCTGCAGGTTTCCAGGTTTTGCTGCAGCTGCAGTTAACTAACTGACGCAGCTTTTTTTGTGCGTTTGCAGTCGATGCATTGGGCTGTGAGAACCAAGAAGGAACCGATGCTGGAATCCTGCGAACCGGAAGATCTGGCTCCTTCACAGACCGACGAAACATCAGAGAATCCTTCAAATGAAGCAGCATTATGTAAGTAAATAACATCAGGTATTTAAAAAACATACTTCAAAAATATATCTAAACTTGTTTGCTAGTCCAAGTGACAGTGAAATACATAGGAAACGAATTGTCTTGTTTGACGAGTGTTCGGATTATATGGACTTTGAATTCAGGTCAATTCTACAACAAAATGTGAAGGCTATGTTACGTTTTCTTAAAACTATGACAATACAGTCAAAATATTGCAAAAATACAGTCAAATATAGTCATAAATATGTTTTAAATAATGTGAGAATAAAGTCACAACTAAAAATCACAAATGTTGAGCATTTTGTGAAGTTACGCTTTGGTATCAGTTTTACAGGTCAGGAAATGCTTCATCTTCTAAACATTACAATAAAATTATTATCAATAGCATGACTTGGAAACAATTTTGTAAGCTACTGAGCCTTTTTAGGTCTTTAAAACTCTATCAAAGCTTTTTTTTCTCATTAAAACGACTTTTTTTTCACAATTTTTAGATGTTCTAGTAAAATTGCATCTTTATTCGTCCAAAATTATTACTTTATTCTTGTAATTCAGCCAAACATTATCATAGCATGGCACTAATATTCCTCCATATTATCCATAAAATGGACGACTGAAATAAAAGCCACTTTTTGAAAGTGTTTCTGTCATTTTTTTATTTGTTTTTAAAAGAATAAGAGAAAAAATCTGAGATTTTATTTTTAAGTCAAATTCATGTTGTGACCAAGAACCAAGAGTCTTCAAAGAATAAATGTGGATGGTGGTATTTAAGATAAGGACACCGCACCTTTCAGATTTTAATGTGAAAATAATCATATAATGTTTGAAAACAATGAGTACTTTTCCTTCCATTTCACAGTTAGACGCTACCGGACAAAATCCCAATAAAATACAGAAATATGGAAAGATAAAGGGATATTTATCTTCATTTTCACATCATTGCCTACCTTAAAATAATATTTTATTATTTTCTTCCAATTAGGTGATTTTTATCATCAGCGTTTCCGTTGGGCCTCCGACTCTCCATCATGTCTGCTGCAGAAGTTCAGAAATTATGAAATATAAATGAATTACCATTAAATGTTAGCTCTCGTTACTCTCCTTAAGTATTTGCTTCCTGCTGTTTTCAGGCAGGAAAGTTAAAGTTTCCACCTTCTTATGACTAGTTAGTTTGTGTTTATGCTATTAAAAAATGTGTGGATGTGAATGTTTTTGTTCCAGATGTATAAATATAACGTGTTCCATATTTTATGTGATAAAATCAAAATGTAAATTATTTTTAATGTTTTGTGTAACTTTTGCTGTTAATGCTCTGAACGTAATACATTTGTGTTTTTGTTTTGTCCATATTTGTCTCGTCTTTTAAACTAAACAGAGGAATTTCAGCTTTTTGTGCCACTGATTTCTGTTCAAAATGGTTTTGTTTTTCAAATAAGCTACAGCTTCGATGTGACTTATTATTTTTTCATTCTCTGGTGTGAATTTGATATTAAATGTTCGTGTTTTAGGATTAGACATTACTCAATTTGGGTTACAGCTGCTGCTGATCTACATCAACTGAGTGCAAGATAATTTGCACATATGTAATTAAAAGAGTAAACTCATATTTTGTTTAAATCTTTGCTTATGATGATGTGGAACAAAATTAATTATCTACAATATTTAAGATCACACCTAGACATGTATAAAATATTCTGAGTTGTATCAATTGTTTTTCTACTCCTCTCTTCTCGCCAGCTGCCCCTGGTAACTCATAGTCTCACAAGAGCAGATCTCCTTTGTGTAGGTAAAAGGGAGGACCAAGGACAGCTGCCTGCAAGGGAAGAGATAACAAATAGCGCACCCCTGCTATGGGAACGGGATGAGATGCTCAACTTATCTGTAGCTTTGGAGGAAGCGAGGTAGAGGACGCCTCCCCCCCAGGGCTGTCTATTGGGTTCAGAGTCCCCCTTTTTATGTTATGTGTCCTAATATGGTAATGTGCATTTGAAATGACTCCCACTTCCTGTGCGCCAAGGAACTGTGTATGATTCTGTGATTGTTTCAGTCTCCCCAGAACACACCTGGAGCTTGCTGTGTTTTTGTCTGTGTTGTTCTCCACTTGCAAGTGATATTAAAAATTTATGTTCTTTGCACTTTTGATCAGTCTCATCTCTGGAAAATCTGTGCATTTCAACAATGATACCAATTTTTTTTATACGTCACCTGCAAATACTAAAAAATAATTTGTTGGTAGTGATATTTTTTTTTCTAACAATAAAATACAAATTTAAAGTGGGGTGTATTATGCCAAACCATTTTTTTTTTTTTTTGCTTTATGTCATGCCGTAATGTTGTTCCCTCAGATTGTTGTTGCTTTGATTCTTTCTGGCATATTTGAGGAACGTTTAGGTCTTCTGTGTTAGTTTGCATTGTTAAAAGATAATGTTAAAAATGTAAAGGTAATTTAAAAATGCTAGCTTTAGCTATTTTAGGTGTTTTTATGCAATATGTTCACAATATTTCCCCAAAAAATAACCCTAAAAGGATAAAACAGGAATTTCTGTTTTATTAGCTTTTTTCCCATCAGTAGTTTGTAAATCACCTAATTATCATTAAAGTTCAAGAGTGCATTGAAGAAAATGTCTTAAAATCTAAAAACAAAAGCAAAGTTGCTTCTTTGTAATTTAAAAATCTAAAGAAAAGGTAAATATAAATGTAAAAATAACTATTTTTCTTCTTTCTTACTTCTTCAGCTACCAACAATAGGCTTTTAGAAGAATGTCAATTATTGATTTACTATTAATAACTTAACACTTAACAGCATCTTTTTATTTATTAGATGAACACTTAATAAACATGAACTATTAATATTGAAAATATTAATAAATGTTGAACGTTTCCTCTTTAAACCTTTAACAGTTAACATTTAGTTTTTAACGGACGCTTGTTTAATGTTCTTTTACATATTTCTCAACAATGATTATTTTTGTAAGGGTATTTCTTA
>CAEGAD010094871.1:0-15725 GCA_903067055.1 Poeciliopsis paucimaculata | reverse complement strand
ATACCTTTTTCTGCATATTGTCACACCAATGTGCTGTATTGATGTTTTGCATTTATGTAAGCATAAATATCATTTATCCATCATGTATTTTTTTAAAATTATGCTACTGCAGATTAGTTTCAAAGTCTTGGAAGCAAGCTTTCACATGGTAAAGTCTGCAAGTTCACAAAAACGGATGCAAACATGGATCTTCTGCAGCTCTGTCCGTTATGTTTTGGACAGGAACTTTAATGATGCCGTTTACATTTGTCCCGTTTTCCTCCGCTCTATAAATATTTTTATTTTTCACAAAATTGCACATGAGAAAGTTGCACCACTCGTCACTGAACAGTCATCCTGAGCCTGACATGGAGTAATGTTACTGCAGTTAACAGCTACTTGTTTACAGCCCTTATAAAAGAAAGGAACACCTTTACATAGACAGTGATTATAAATAGACAGCAGGATTGTTCTAAATTGATGCACTTCCTCAAACAACAAAGAACAGTGTGCATAAAAGAAATCATCTACACACACGGTAAAGATTTATATATATATATATATATATATATATATATATATATATATATATAAACGCACAACAAACGGGTTAATTAGAACATTTTGGGTATAAATTATATATATATATATATATAAACGCACAACAAACGGGTTAATTAGATACAAAAGTGTTTCTTTTTTTTATTTTTATACAGTGATAGAAAACATTTTCTCCCTGAAACTGGGAAGGATGCTAAAACCAGGGACCATCTTTAGAGCGTTAATAACACTCAGCAAACACAGACAGTGAGAACTTCTGCATCGATGCTCAGAAAAACGGGGTGCAGAGGAAGATAAACAAGAGTTTGGTTTATTTTCTGTCACAGCACATATTAATACTCCAGTGATTACATCTAGTGGTAAAAAGCAACCAAAAAAATACTGGAATGTAGGAGTTTTTGAAAATACGTCAAACCTGCAGTAAGCTGCTTTGAACCATTAAGATAAAGGTGAGTTTCTGATTGGACGATGTGTGGAATGAAACAGAATCTGGATTTCAGTTGGGACAAGAATGGATCCCCGGTGAAACATGCACTGGGTTTTTGTCAATAAATCAGGTGAATCATTTCTGGGTTTAGACCAATAAGGATTACTAAAAACATTTCCCTTTTTTAATCATCAGAATGTTGAGACGTCTTTTGGATACATGTTGTTACTGTTTTTAAAGTCAGATTATGCCCTTTAATGTTTCTCACGAGTCATGTGGCTCCAGTCGTCAACTAGAAGGAGATGAAGATGTGCGACAGAATGACAGTCATCTTAATGGTTAGCGTTAGCTATCGATAATTTTTTTTTATTTTAAATGTATTTAAGAGATCAACTTCATCTACTTCTAGTATTTTTGAAGGTTTGGCTTTTTATTGTTAGCTTCCGCTGGTATTTTTGTGTTAGTAGTTTATCGTTAGCTTCCGCTGGTATTTTTGTGTTTAGTAGTTTATTGTTAGCTTCCGCTGGTATTTTTGTGTTTAGTAGTTTATTGTTAGCTTCCGCTGGTATTTTTGTGTTTAGTAGTTTATTGTTAGCTTCCGCTGGTATTTTTGTGTTTAGTAGTTTATTGTTAGCTTCCGCTGGTATTTTTGTGTTTAGTAGTTTATTGTTAGCTTCCGCTGGTATTTTTGTGTTTAGTAGTTTATTGTTAGCTTCCGCTGGTATTTTTGTGTTAGTAGTTTATTGTTAGCTTCCGCTGGTATTTTTGTGTTTAGTAGTTTATCGTTAGCTTCCGCTGGTATTTTTTGTGTTAAGTAGTTTATCGTTAGCTTCCGCTGGTATTTTTGTGTTTAGTAGTTTATTGTTAGCTTCCGCTGGTATTTTTGTGTTACTAGTTTATCGTTAGCTTCCGCTAGTATTTCTGTGGTTAGCAGTTTATTGTTAGCTTCCGCCAGTGTTTTTGTGCTTAGTAGTTTATTGTTAGCTTCCGCTAGTATTTTTGTGTTTAGAAGGTTAGAGTTAAGTTCTGCTAAAGTTTTTACGTGTTTAGCAGTTTTTCGTCTTTGACAAATAGATGCCTTGTTAATTTTGTTTAGTTGCTAACAGTTTTTTTTTTGTTTTTCTTTGTTAAAGAGAAAACAAAACATTAAAAAATGTTTTGTTTAAAAAAAACAAAACATGTTAGATTCGTGAATCTAACATGTTCACCAAGTTAGATTTTGCTGACATCTTCGATTACCTGCTACACTATAGTTAAAAAGTCCTTGTAAATTCGGTTGGCCCAGTTTAGAACAAAACTGCGTCCCTGCTGGCATCCAGTTCACTTTTTCAGTAAACTCTGTGTTTATATTTGTGATGGTAGGTTGGTTGGCATTGTACGGCTGTCATGAAGACTTAGTGACCCCAAGTGATATTTCTGAAAATGATTATTTCTTGAAATAAATTAATGAATTTAGATCAACGGTTGGATTTTTTCCCCCCTAAATATTTTAGTGAGATTAGGCTGCTGCAATAGGAGAATAATTCATTCTAATCCTTTCAACGTCGTAACCAGGAGTTGATAATTAACAATTCAGATTCTTTTTCTCATGTCGCGTCTCACCCGAATTGTTTTTACCTAATTCCCAAACTGAGAACCCACGCAAAAGCGTCACCATTTTACAGAATAACAAAAAACAAAATGAAAATCTGCCAGAAAAAGAACAGAGATCTCGTTACCGAATCTAATGGGAAGCTTTCCTAGATGGATGCGCTGAACACTGCGCCGGTGCCTGTGGGTTTCGTCCGCTGTGAGGTCCAGTCGAGGGATCCCATCAGCTGCTGCGTGAACCTAGCAACAGCTGCAGCTGCGTTCAACGTCCTTTGAAATCCAGGCCACATCAAATAAAAGATGTCAAATCCTCCAGGCCTGTAAGTGCCTCAATAAATCCCCCTGCAATAATAACCCGCGGGTCAGAAATCACACACAGGCGTCTACACACTCGGGAGTTATGACTCAAGACATTTCAGGAGTGAAAGACCCAGATCTACACCGACTTCCTTTCCTTTCCCCCTCCGAGGAAGGAAAACACATAGCAACATACATTTTGTTTTTCTATTTTCCTCTACTCTCCTTTATCTTCTTTTTCTAAAGAGTCTCAGCCTCTGGCTCCTTCGCTGTCCCCCTCACCCCCTCTCCTGCTGGGATGGAGGCTGATAGAAGCTGACATGACGGTGGAATTGTCCTCACCATCGAGTTAATGTGACCCAGGGGAAGCTGTCCATGTACGCTTGGCCTGATGGAAAAAGAATGCAAAGTGTGTTTCATCGTGGAAAATCCAGGGAAAGGCCAACGGAGGAAGGTAGACCGAGAGAACAGTGAGTGAAACTCCTCAGCTGTACAATAAACCAAGTTGTATTTTTTAATCTCCCTAAACAATAAGCAACACAATTAAAAAAAAAAAACTGTCCTCATTTTTCAAACTTCTTAATTGTCACTACAGAATCTAAACTTATTCCGATCACTCCAGGACGCTCTTTCTTTTAGACGAGTCGTACATTTTGGAAAATGCTGTTTTGTTTTTAACTCAAGGTCATGAATGAAGGGAAAATTTGACAGAAGTCAGCTCCATAAAGCAAAGATACTGCATAAACCTCTACACTATTTGAACAAAAACAAATATATAGTTCTGTGCATTTATTAAGCTATAGAATCAATGCATATTTGACCCTTTTACTACTTTTTTTGTTTTTTTAACAGTGCAACAAAAGATATATGAAAGAAGAAAACAGAAAAAATACCCTTATTGGGTATCACTTCAATGCCTTGCAGAAGTATTCACACTCTGAAGCTTTGAGTGGTTGCCTGTTAGCAGTTACAGCTGCAGGTCTTCTACCATCTTTGTCCACCTGGAAACAGAAAACTTTTTTTTTAAATTATTTACTTATTCTGAGATTAAATTGGAAATAAAAGAGGTATTCTCAGGGGAGTTGATTGTGCAGGGTTTCATTTTGGGGTCTCTGTGTACAGTGACCAAAAACTCACTTTTTATATTCTTATTTGTAAAAAAAAAAAAAAAAAATACATTTAACAAAACATGTAACATTTCCTTCCAATTGTACCGATTATGTTGTCCTATTACAGAAAACCACATAAATTACATTGAAGGATGTGATTAAGTGACCTAATATGACATAATTCATCATTCAGGTGGTATAAATACTTTTGCAAGGCACTGCATGATTCCTTATTCTATTGCTCCCTATATTTATTGAAAATGCATAAAATAAACACCATGTTCGAATAATAAAACTTAAAGAAGCAGTTTTATATACATAACAACAAAACATAGGCCAGTTTGAACACAGGCTAACCGTAATTCACTATAACTATTTCTGAAACAAACATTTATGTACTTCAACTACCTTGAGACTCTTTTTATCTTAAGAATGAAAATTGTCTTTTTGAACTGCTATTAATGACAAAAACTTTACAGTTTCTCAGATAGTTTGAATTTCTTTGGACGAACACGTTAGCAAAAAGGCTAGTAGCAATATTAGCTTGTATGCTAGCTTTACAACCTGATTGCATCATTATAAATACAGAAGCAAAAAGCAATTATAGTAAGCCAATTTTGAATTTTTTGTGCTTCTCCCATTGAATGAGATACATCTTTCTGTTTCATAGTTTATGTTGATGTAATTAGCACATTTTATTAAAAAACAATGAAAAATGCTAAAATTGGCCTTTTCCTCTTCTGTTATGAGTATATACAGGGTGTTTCGGTGGTTTTGTGTCAAAGTTCTGGTCCGTACCAGACTCTGGTAAAATGAGCACTCATTGTTTAACCCCAGACTTAACCCTAACCCTAACCCTACGATCAGCTGGTTAGCCAGGCAGCTAACTCCGCTGGTGTTAGCTGACTCCGTCTACTCCCAACTCTGCCATATTGCATAGCAGTGTTACTGATTCACTATCTTTACTCCAGGCAAGAAACCGTAATATAAGTTTCCTAAAATGTGGCTCTTTTTTTTTTTTTTTTTTGGATTAAAGGAACTAATTACAGTGTGACTAGTTGGTTTTTGGTTTCATATCCAGGCTAGCTACCAGAACCTTTACAAGGCTAACACAGGTTTGGAATTTGCTCCTCCAACTTCCATATGAAAACCAAAACATTCAAAATAAAACCATGTTTGTGGACAAAACCAAGCTCCGAATTCTAAAATATAGACAGAGAAACATTAGTTTTATCCAGACAGAGCTTGATCAACCGTAATCCTGTGATGTTGCAAAGCTGCAGCGGTTAAACATCTTCAAGCCCCGTGCAGCTGAGAGGAGCCTGAGCGTGTTTTTAGCCCATCTTCTAGCGCGAGTCCTTCATGAGTAGTAATGAGGCTGTCTCTTGATTTTTTTCCACATATTGAAAATTTGAGCTCTTGCTTTTTTTCGTGTACATTGGAAGGCGTGTCCTTGCTTAAGCCCCGGTCATGTTGGACTGTAAGGAAGTGCAGTACCTCGCTCGCTCCAGAGTTTTTCTTGAGTTTGGCATTGTGGTAGGTCACGCTCACTGACACACTCAGACAGTCACCTCGGTGGCGCTGTGGGTGGAGTAGCTCTTCTGCCTGGTGTGATTGTAGTATGAGGGTTGAGAAGTGTGCAGGCTGTGGCGACCCTGCCCTCCTCCTCCTCCTGCTCCCCCTCCTCCTCCGTACATACCTCCGTAGGACTGGTTCACCACTTCTTGCAGGTTCTCTATGCTCTGCTGCCGCCGTGTTGAGTAGCCGTGTCTCCGGGTGGAGCTGTGCAGAGAGGAGGAGGTGTGCGCCGGAGCGGAGGTCTGCCTGTGGACGTGGCGGCCGGCCGGTTCCCAGGCTTTGAAGGCCGAGTTGGAGATGAACGGATGCGTGGTGGTCTTGGGGAGGCGCGAGTGCTCCAGGTGGTTGGATGGGATGGAGATGGACAGAGGGGTGTGCAAGTCGCGGTGCCCAGGCAGAGGCTGGTGGATGTAGGACTTCTCCTTGGGCTGCGAGGGCTGGAAGGCAGGAGGCGCTGCGGGTTGGTAACTGGAGAAGTCCATGACAGGAAAGCTCTTATAGTAGCTACGGGAAGCGGTATCTGCTGCATAGGGAAACACAAGAAGTAATTCATATTGAGATCAACTCCACATTGAAAAAGTTTCTAGTCAAAACATTATGAAGCTCTTTAAGTTTATCATTATCAGAGCCTAAGCGATGCAAACTATAGTGGTTTTATCTTCCCAAACGTTAGCATGGAAGATAAACAGCATTAGCTTCTGGGCAGGAACTCCACATCCACAGACAATACTACTAAATATGTAAAGAAACAAACTTTCACAATGTCACTTTTGTTGTTTGTTCTCTATTCAAGAATTATTACATTCATAATTATTTGTTTAGCATAAATGCTACCTCATACCTCTGCGATATATATATAAATATATATTATTCTCAGCCTTAGCTTTTCCCACAGAAAGAACATTCTTGCAGTCTTGCCATATTCTTACATACCTGCAACAAATGAATTTTTATTTGATAATTAGGCCAACAGTAGAAAAACGTTTTTTCTCCCATTTGGCCTCTTTAAACTTGTTTACTCTTTGGAGTCATGTTGAATTTGTCACAGTGCGTTTCAGCACTGAGTCATATGGAAGCAGCCCTAAACGTACCGCCCATGTGAAAACACAGTCTGTCTTGGGAAGAGCACCCATCTCTTAATCACACCTAATCCGCAATGCGTTTAGGTTCCTTGCCTTCAGCATGTTTGTTAATAGAAACGAGACGGACCTTTTGTTTGCAGACGCAAAAATGAGGTTTCTGTCAAGTTTTCGGTTTTGCCTATATCTGCTTTTCAAATCATTTGTTTAGGGGGAGATGAAAGCTTATTTCCTCTACCAGAGTTTGATTTTGTTTTTTCGGAAAATAAACAAGTCTGGATTGAAATAAAAAAAAAAATTTAAAAAAAAATAGAAAAGAAAAGAAAAAGAAGGTCAAGATGAGAGGAATGGTTTGAAGAAGATCAGAGGGTTTTCGATGGTTTTAAATTGGCGTATGCCTTGAAGGGCAGCCAGCAGCTTTATTTATCTTCTGCTGAGACCTTGGCAGCATCTGGCAGCCTAAGAAGGACAGACTTCCTGAAAAGTGCAACGGAGACGAGGAACGCAAAGATATGCATGTCGTACAGTTTCATAAATCGCCCCATCATAAGTCTAAAAATAATTGTCTGTGAATATTTGTCAGATCATTTCAGTGAACCAGACTCTACAGTCATCCCTGGACCAAGACTAAGTCTAATTACAACACCTGCTTTATTTCATTTAAAGCAACTTTGTACCGTCTTTTACTACTTTATCATATTATTGCTCGAATGGGACGAAAATTTTAATAGTGTCATAAGTTAATAAGTTAATTGTGTCATAAATTGAATCTAAAGGCTCATTCTTTCAAAAAAAAAAAAAAAAAAAAAGGAAAGAAAAAAGCTAAAATGTTTAGAAGCGCTTTAATTTGGAAACAGTTAGCCTCTAATTACAGCTGTTTTATCATTGTGGTGGTAAGCACTGCTGCTTCCATTTTCTCTGCTGTTGATATTTCTAAATATGCACTAAAATATTTGACTACATAAAAAAAAAAGTACATAGCTACAGAAATAAATATTATTTTGATGTAAAACATCTGAATTCCCCTTTTATGTAATTTCTCTGAGCTTTGCATTTCATGACCTTGTGGTAAATCTTGAAGAGCTTTTACAGTTTTGGCAGTGGAGTTATGGAGCTCCTGGATTGGCTGCTTTACAAATGCCAGCCAATAGCGTGTCTAGTAGCATTCTGACCAGGTAATCAACTTCTAAAGCTGCATTTTCTTTCAAATAACTCCAGATATGATCTAACTTGGCAGCTGCCTTTTCTATTTGTGAATTATGTGTCTCGTCGTTTTCTGGCATTTAAGCAAACAGACATTATTTTGGTAACTAACAATTTAACAGAAGTTTGATCTGATTTAACTTTAGGGAGTGAAAAAAAAAAGTGTCGTTTTTAATCAGTGTATGTAAACCTCTGGTTTCAACTGACTTTCGGTGCTTTACAAAGCATTTTTAAAAACATTTACATTCAACAATCTGTTGTAAAACCACATTTTCTCTACAACTACAGCAGCAAATCTTTTGCTAAGACTGGCTAAATCAGAAAATGGGACAACCTCTTCTACAGAATAATTACTATCCTCGCCTAAAGGCGAGTTTCTACTTGAAAAACGGCAAGATTTTAGATCCCTGTCGCTGACAATTAGTAGAAAAACGATGCCATGGGGAACATGTGGAGTTCAGTCTTTAAGATCGACGCCTGGTTTGTCCAGAGGGAAAGGCAGCCTCGTCTTTATGCGGGTCCTGTACTGCTATCTTAAGAATACAGTAAAGGTTACTGTGTCAGTTGCAGTCAGCGTCATTTGGAGAGTGTGAGGGTGTTTGCCACGTACCCACAGCTTTGAGGGAGGCGTACTTGTTGAGTCCCAGTGTGCTGTGGTTGTTATGCGGCTGCGGAAGGCCCTGTCCAAATGCGCCATAGGCTGCGTTATTCAGCTGGTACTGTTCTGTTAAGAGACACACACACACACACACACAAGTGAAAACACAGAGTAATATATACTCAGTGGCGGTTTCTGATATGGGCCACATTGGCAACCGCGCAGGGCGGCATGCGGCATGAGCACCTTGGAAATTTCTAAGATTTTTTCTTGCACATTTTTGCTTTTCAAACTCTGAGATTTCTGAGTTTTTTTTCTAGAAAATTTCAGAAATTAACCTCAAAATTAATTTTTTTTTTTCTTGTGAATTTTTGGCTTTTCTAACTATGAAATTTTCTACAAATCTCATGAGTTTTTTTGTTTTTTTTCTCAGAAATGTACTCCCTGTTTTTCTATCTACAATGGCTCCAACCTGCCATTGTTTTATTCTGTAATTCCTTCACCTGTTTCTGCAGCAACTTCAACTCCGGTCTTAATAAAGTTCCATCAGTAAAATACATGTCAACTAATGTCAAATATAATATTTTTTATGTGTTTTCATGACAACATTTTTTATGGGAAAATGAGGACAGAACGAAGTGGAAAAACATCACAGCAGTGTAAACTTATTGACTGCTGTGTTTTCAGGTCTTTACTTCACTCAAACCAGAACATTTCTTGACTATTTAGTCAAGCAGATGAGACAGCGTTCCTATGGGATATTCAGCATAATAACATTAAAAATAATAATAAAAAGATAAAAAAGAATGTATAAAAATCGGGAGATAAGGGCAGTTAAGCGCATAATCTTAGCGTTCAAACAGCTTGAGGCAGAAAGCTTCGCAGCAGTCTGGTGGTTCTGTTTTTGATGTCACGTTACTGTTTTCCCGATGGCAGCGGTTCAAAAAGTTTAGGATGTGAAACGCGGAACATCAACACAATGTTGCAGGGATGCTGGAAGGTAGTGATGCTTGTTTCAGTTCCAGCCTTTCTTCAGGGCAGCTGTGTTCAAAGTGTGGGTGACGGGCCCACTTCAGACCATAAGGGTGATTTTGTGTGGCCTTCACCCGCATTTCAACAATAACACAGATTTCCATTTACACCAGCAAGTGATTCGTGGAAAGAGATTGTTGTAGTATGCTGCAGTTTAAGGGCAAAAATTATGACTATTGCACACCACTACTTCTTCCTCGTGGCAGTAGGTTATATCCACTCCAAAGCTGAGCTGATTAATTATATAATCAGTAACTGAACAGGCAGCAAATGAGAAATGAGAAGGACTAGTGACTAGCATGTCTAGACTGGTCATGCTCTGATCTGCCATGAGCATGTATAGGCTAACATTAGCCTTGGATATGGATATGTTAAAGTGATAGCTTTGGATAGAATATTGTTAGCCCTGGATAGGCTAATGTTAGGTTTTTATATGCATACGTGTGTCGCCTTGCATATCAAAGGCTTTTAACATTTGTCCATGGCTAGACTAGTGCTAGCCTTGGAAATGCAAGTGTATTCCTGGATAGACTAGTGTTAGCCTTGGCTAGGCTAGTGTTGGCCTTGAATAGGCTAGTGCTAGCCTTAGATATGCAAGTGTATTCCTGGATAGACTAGTGTTAGCCTTGGCTAGGCTAGTGTTAGCCTTGAATAGGCTAGTGCTAGCCTTAGAAATGCAAGTGTATTCCTGGATAGACTAGTGTTAGCCTTGGCTAGGCTAGTGTTAGCCTTGAATAGGCTAGTGCTAGCCTTAGATATGCAAGTGTAGTCTTGGATAGACTAGTGTTAGCCTGGGATTTGCTAGCATTAGCCTGGGTTAGACTGACAGCTTGCATGCACAGGCTGGTCACCGGCAACTCATAACCTTTTTTTTTTTTTTTAAGAAAACTTTATTAAGAAAAATGGTTGGCTTACAATACAATCAGAAGCACTAATGTATTCTTTTCATTGAGTTTACTGTAATTCGACTACAGGCTTGGATATGCATATGTTGACCTTAAATAGGCTATTGTTAGCCTTGGCTACTGTTAACTAAAGCTAACTCTATTGTGCTAGCGTTAGCCTTGGTTAGGCTGACATGCCTAAGCTGCTCACCTGTGACTTGTAAATTTTATCAAGAAAAATGGCTGGCTTACAATTTCTGCAAGACATTAGAAACACATGGTCTTTTGACAGAGTTTACTGTAATTTAATGTGACACCAACATACTGTATGGTAAGGAGCTCAGGTTAGCTCTTTACTATGAGGCTGGTGACTTTGAGGCAGTGGTACATCCCAGATGGCCAACCGGCCTCGTGCCGAAGGAACCGAGGTTAATGAACAATGGAACAAACGGGTGAGGGAGTAAAGCTCTGGCTTTTAGCATTAATGAAGCCCACTGATGCACTCGGCGCGGTTTGTGTCTGCCGCAGGGACGGATAAACACATGCACAGGACTCATGGATGCTCACAGGGACACTTAAGTATCCAGGTCATTTGAGACTCACAACATCTGCTGAATCTTTATGTCTCTGTTTAATCAGTTCACTAGCTTATGGGTTCAGCTGACAAAACAAAATGATCAAGTGTATTGATATGCTTTTTAAATCAAGATCAGACGTTCAAATGTGTGCACACATAAAAAAAAAAAAAAGATAAAACAGCATGGCTTTGAAGACATAGTTTCAGACGGCATCTGATCCTGTCACAGCTGGGAAGGATGGAGAAATATGCGCAAGAGCAGCAACTTATGAATGCTAAGTACTTTATGGGCTGACATAAGAGAGAAACAGTGGTGTGGCAAGAAAGTGTGGTTATTAAGCAGCAAACATTTGTGTCGTACCAAATATTTTCCATTGTAATGCTGCCCTGTGTTAGTCGGCTAATTTGTATCATGTTTTAACTGCAACCATGGGCCACACAAAATCAGTCCAGGTGCCGCAAATGGCCCTCTGGCCTCACTTTGGACATCCCTGGTTTGCAGCTTGTCACAAGCAGCACAGGGGAAACTCCGGAAACGTGAGGAAAATGGGGAAATATTAAAGGGATATGAATGATTCATAAAGGTGATATAAACTACACCAAGCCGATTTTAATATTTCTGTTTGTTTGCTTTTTTGCTTAGTTATAAGAACCTGAATATAAAAATTCACCTCTGCAGATGAGGTCAAATGCTGAGTCTAATGTGGATTCTGAGTCATCGCATTAGAAAAGGGTGAAATGTGGAATAACTTCCTCAATTTTGAAGTGATTTTTGGCTTTTCCGAAAAAGAGTTAATGTGCTAAAGAGGAGATGGAAACACATTTGCTGAATAAGTTCGGACTTTTTCATCCATTGGTGGGTCTGCACCTTAGCAGAGCCACGAAATGTGTAGGCTGCTGACTGCATCTGGCTAATCCAAACATTGTGAAATGATGAAAATGAAGCATGAAGTGGTCGATCATCAGTGGGATCTTTTAGCAGCCACTGTGGACACAGATGAGCGTAACAACCAAAATAATGATTGATCAACAAACAGTCATTTCAGCATTATGTACTATTCTCAGTCTACTTCAGGTCGGATACTGATTGCTCAACACAAACTAACTAAAACAAAGTTGACTATCATACATTAAATTTTAAATAAATCTGAGTTGCCCTGGGATTCATGCGCGATTCCGACTCAGATACACAAACACATAAAATATAGGTTGACATTATGTGGCCGTACTTTGAACTGGTCTTTAGTGAATGTTCAAGACCATGAGAAAGTATTTCTTTATATGTTTTGTGTGTGCCTGCCGTGGGGAAAGTAATAAAGGAGAGAGTGTAATGCCAAAAAAAAAAAAAAAAACTCTAAAAAACTTGCTTTAAAAGCAGGAAAAGGTGAAATTCATGTAATCAAGTGAGACTTATTACTGGGTCACTCTACTTCTGCAGTTGTCTTTTCATATTTAGGTCATTTCATTTCGCCTCCAGCCTCTTTTCAGCACTGAGTCATGCTAGCTGGAGGTTTTCAGTCCAAACATTTGCCTCCCATGCAGAGATTAGGCACAGATTGCTAATGTGAGTCTTCGCGGATGCAGCTTCAGAGATCTGTGACTCCTCTGGGATGTCAAAGTTGTGTTTCAAAACGAAACGTAACTAATGTGGCAGATTGAATGCATTAAGGAGAACGAGTTAGTCTGGTTTTAAAAGCAGGAGTTCAAAGGACAGCATCTCTGGGTGTCCTAATAAAGCCCTACACAAGTCTGAAATCATTTCATTTCATGACATAATATTATTATCATCTGCTGTAGTTTAAGAAAAAAGCAATTATTAGGAGAAATAAACGCTTGAAAACATCAGTCTGTTTTAAAATGAACATTTAAGTAATATTGTCATGAAACTAAATTGTCAAAAATGAGATTTATTCTCAATCGAAATACCTGACTAGCTAAATCTTAAATAAAATAAGTAAATAAATATAAATGAACGTGGCTTGGTGATAAGTCTTAAATAAACTAATATTTATTTGTTCTTTATGGTCACCCCCATCATTCTATATTTGTTTATTTAAAAAATAAATACAGAGATACATCATCATGTGCATTTAAAAATGGACTTAATTTTCTTTTAATTTAATACGTATTTTTAAATAAACCTTTTGAATGGGATACATACCAGTAAATATCCCGTTAATCCATACTTAAATATTTAGATATACATCTTAATGTAATTAAGATGTAATTATCTTATGATGTAGTTTATTCCTATTTTTGCTCTCCAAACACCTCAGAGGTCACATCATGATGAATCTGAAAATCATCTTTTGACCCCCAACTTGGCGTCTCTCGACCCCCTGGGGGTTCCTGACCCCCCACTTAGGGAACCCCTGGTCTAATATCCTAAATATGCCATCAGAATGTCAAACAGCAGCACCTGGATGTTTGTCTTCGTGTTGCTTTTCACGTGGAGCCATGTAGGAAATTAAGCTATTGATTATCCTCCGCTAACTGCACCAGCTGCTAGCGCAGGCGAACAAAATGGCCTCCATGTGGATGTATCCCTGAAAACGAGAGACTTTAATGACACACTGACAGGAGTCACAAATGAATCCTTTCCTCCTGCTTTTAATTCCCACGACAACGTGATTAGTTTCTGTCTCCGTACTTATAAAATCAGCGTTGGGCCACAGAGATCAGCTGCAGTCGCTCTAACAAAAACACCCATCAGTCCAAATGGGTTCAGTCACTATGTCTAATGAGCAGAACTTTTTTTTCCCCAACGCTTTGTCTGTTGTCTCATCTGTAATGGAAAATCCAATGCTGTTCCGCTGGACTCAGCTCTGTCCTATGGCTCAGTTAGGAATGTTTTTTGTTTGTTTTGGGGGTTTTTTTTAACCACAACCTTAATATCCTAAAAGGCTACGGAAACAATTGTGCACCTGATGCAAACTTTGGAGTGGAGAGAGGAAATAGTGAAGATCTAGGACAGAGTGGGTGATTCATTGTAAACACTGACTTGCTCTGAATATGGCTGAAAGAAAAAAACAAAGAAAAAAAAAAAAGTGAGGTGACGTGTTATAGTTACTGTTGAGGCAATATTCCCATTACTAACTTTTTAATTTATCAAGAAAACCTCATATGATGAAGTTAACTTTGTCTTAAAGGGGCAGCATGTTCCATGTTTTCCAAGAAACATAGTGCAATGTACCAATGCACATTCAAGTAACTATGTTAACTTCGGTTATAAGTGCTATATATATCAAATATGATTTAAAAGAAATTTTTCTTTGTGATTTAATGATTTGCAGTTGAGCCTGTCTCTTTAAAAGCTCCACCATCAGGAAGTCATCACAACATGGCTCCTCCTTTAACTCCTAACAACATTTTTATCAATGTTGCACTGAGAAGTAGCTCCTATAATGACCAGGTGCGCAGTTCTACCAGGTGTTTGCTAATTGCTACTGGCTAGTCTGAAGGAGCTGAACTAGGGAGTCTCAAGGTAGGGCTGCTCTGTGAGAGGGAATCTTAGAAGTAAGGAAACTGCACCTCTCATTAGGCGGTGCTCGGTCCAACCAGGCATTTTGCACTGCTGAATGGTTGCCAAGGAGATTAAATAATTCCTCAAACATGCATAAAAGAAGGAAGATGACACTCCAGGTGTGTTTTCCATCTGGGAATAACATTATAACATGATGTAAAGCTAAAAAAAAAAGTCGATTTTATCTATTTCTGCCTCTTTAATGGTGCAAAACACCCTTTGTCGACTGGGCTTTTCAACATAATTACCAGAAAAATATGTTTTGCGTTTCAGGAAAACTTCTATTACTCTTCAACTCAAAATGGGCAAAAATATCATGTTTTAGATATTTGGGAAGCTGGTAAAAAATAAAAAATACAGCTGTAATTTCAGGACGAATTCATGGTCTCAATAAAGAACTAAGTCAAGAAGACTGAAAACAAGTGCCCACCACACTTTTCAGTTTTTAATTTATGTAAAAAAAGTTAACTTACTGCTTTGTGTTGATTCATCACATCAAATCCTGTTAAAGTGCATTAAAGTGGGTAATTAAAATGTGTCACATGTGCATGAGTGACGTGTTGATTGAGCACAAAGCTAAGCTGCGTCTGAGTCGGATGTAAGGAAAGACCAGCTGCCTGATGGAGCTCAGCCTGATTACATTAACATGATGATTATGGAGTTCAATACTAACAGACAAACATGATCCGGGTCTGAACTGTTAAGCCGCTTTACAAATATTAATATTAACTCAGGAATGACAGAAGTGCATGTAATCTCTGTAGATGTATACATAAAGCAATATGTTTGTTTATTTTCATGAAAGTGATTATTTTAGTTGCACAGCCTGATTCTGAAGATTTACCTTTTTTAAAAAGAAGAAAAACAGTTTTTTGTTTGTCTTTTTTAAGAGAAACAAGACGATATCTTTTTTTTTTTTTTTTTAAAAAGAAACTTAATGGATTTTATCTTGACTGTCTGTCTGAACTTCCACCTCAGTTTTACAGATTTAAGAGATCAGAAGTTCAGAATAAACAGTAGTAGCTCCATGTTACACACATGTTACACAATGTGTGTAACATGGGTGTGCTTTCATGAAACCCCAGATATTCAGGGCTGACATGTTTAATTCCTCACACGGTGTCGCACGGTGAGCAGTGGAGGAGATCGTTGTGCAGGCAGACTGTAAAAAAAAGCGGGGCGGGGGGGGGGGGGGGGGCGCCGCCCCCCCGCGGCGGGGGGGGGGGGGGGGGGGGGGGCGTGGGGGGGGGGGGGGGGGGGGGGGGGGGGGTGGTGGGGGGGGGGCGGG